>KZ071462.1:22658-35929 GCA_002091845.1 Anopheles cracens | reverse complement strand
ACATCATGCCGATAGAGAATTTGTCGAAATTTGTGCACACGCGAGAATCGGTTCTCTGCTGCGTCGTTCGGGCCAGTAAGGCCAACCAGTTAGTCCACCATCAAGAAACAACGCGGCGTTCCGTATGCGTATTTCATAGCGAGCACGGACGAAGCTCGGCCGTGGTGAGATCAAACAAACATATACGGCTCCCCTCCTACAGCACGTCGAAACTTTCTGGTAATTGAATTTGATTCAGCAAATCGAGTGACCATTCTCAATTGATGCCGAACGGAAGACGAATATGTTGCCATTTCTGCTCGGAGACAGTGTTTTTCCTTGAAAAGTAAACCTGTTCTGGTAATTGTTTTATATGTACTTTATTGATTGTTATTGTTGTTTTAGTAGTAACGTTATTCTTTATATGTTCAGATTATTCTGGGAATACAGGAGATCTCTGAGGTATGGGAGACGTCTTGTATGAGGGTTGGACATATAAGGCATATTCTGAGAATGCCGTCTAAAGTCTGAATTTCACACGAACTAAACGGATCGTCTTGCAAGGCTGCTGCGTATGATCTAGAACACACTTTTATAAATCATTCCATACGAGCGTACAGTAAAATGATTAAAATCTTATTTCGATCCAGAAATTGCCAATCAGATTGTTTAGAAATTCTAGATTCTCATTTCGTTTCGTCGTAAAGCATTAAATTAACCTTAGCTATGCAATAACCATTCCCTCAGCTATTAGAAAAACAATAGATATAAACATTGATCTCGATAGAATCTTCAAGATCTTAGGTCATTACAAAAAATAACATCTTTGAAACATATTTATACACATCGTCATTTTAAAGCTTTGCTTAATAGATTTGTAATAATTTTATTATTCATAATTGCAGTAGTTGGAAGATATAATATAACATCATTAATCATCACCCATATAAGATCATTACGATAGATTACTGCGTCAAAGAAGGTGAGCAAATCAAATCGATACTGCCTGGAATCCGATCAAACCGACAACCGGTCCATTTTCGTAGACAGGAGGAGCAACTTCATCGGCTCACCGAGGTGCTCCATTATTTCGCTGCCGATTGTTCGCTACAGCCAGAATAAGCAGCTGTCCGAGTCACCCGGCGGCGGCACACGCGAGCTGATGTGATAGTGGTTCTTTGAGCGGCTGCCAACACGCGCTAATAACCCACTCCACCGCCACAGAACCAGAAGGAGTAATCTCGAAACACGGGCTCAACAACGCGACGAGCGGCGCAATAACAATGAAAAAAATGCACTCACCTCACCGGAAGGCCCATTCCGTGAGCATTGAATGTCGAGCGACCATTGCCATTGCTCTTCGAGCCACAATCAATCGGGCCGCTCGGTGTTGGGAGCGAATGCGGTGGTGATTGAAATGGCCAGGGAACAATAGTCCCGGAGAGACCCGCCGCCGCCGGGAACCGATCACCATTGTCAGTTCAAAATGAAGTACGTGGTTTATGCACCGATGCACTTTGGTGCGGAGCAATTGCGCCATACCAAGTACATGGGCAGCTCTTGGAATGTTGGACCGCGCTCGATGCACTTACCGAGATTATTTCAACGCTGCGAGGAGGTATTACGCTAAAAGGCTTTTGATTTTCGAATGGCGTTCAATCAAGAGAGTTTTGCGGGTACTTAATCAAATTTACAGGATTTAATTATTAAACCCATAATTAGGCTTAAAATGCGAGTTCATACAGGACCAGAGGGACTCCTTCAGTGCAGAAAACTTGGAATAATTACGACTGCTCATGATCTCTAACGACGAAGTTGCAAATCTAGAATAACTTATACAACAATTTAATCTTTCAGAGCTTTCTGGAGCCCAACGAGAGAAGTACAGTAAAGAAACTTAAAAAAAACTGTCGATTTTTTCTGCAGAATTGTTGTAACAGGCAGTTATATTAGTATAACAGGCAGTTATATTGTTATAACAGGCAAGCATTTAACTTAAACATTATAAACAATACTAAAAATCTTTATTTTTGTAAATCGTCACATAGGATTAGTTGCATCTTTCAACAAACTACTGATGATCCAATGTCTAAAGAGATATTCGTAGCTCATTCTATTCTTAGATTCCATTGTTAGCACCTTGAATAGATGTTTTAGCTCTTTAGCTTTAAACTGAAACTGATACTTCAAAAGGATCTCCAGTTTTTATTTTATTGAAACGACTTAACTTATATATTAAAAAGCATCCATGAAGATTCGCAAGCATTATTTCGGTACATGAAAGCCCATAAACGCTTATTATCGTCTTCTTACAACGGCTTCACGCTACGGAACAGTGCGCGCAAAGTTCCGAATAAATGAGCCATTGTTCAGCATCTTGTAGCAAATCTTTCCCCCATTAATATTTAAAACATTTTTCGCTTAGACGTAGAACAACTCCACTTGAACGCATCAGCATTAACATTTCGTCATCAGGAACGCATCAGCAGCGTAGATTTGTTCCACCATTCCACGTATCAGTCAACCGGCTCGATTTGTACTCCAACGTGCGCGCCCCGAAAATTACGACATGACAGTGGATCATTTGATATCGGCACCTACCTTCTGCCCAAATAACGCCAGGTCGCGGGGTTTGTTTTTCCAACCGCTACTCTGCCGGTTGGTGTGTCTTGGTAGTAGCGCGAAAGGTGCGGTCTGGTGTGCGCTGTGTGTCTGCGTGATACGCGACATTGCCGCCGCCCAACATTGTCACACGATCACCAACACACGGGCTTGTTGTGCACGATCTCACACAACCGCGTGGATCTCTGCTAGCAGATTCCGATCCGCGGCGGCGTGCCAATGCAGCGATCTCCACGTTCCCCACCTGTCACAAACACACGCAGACGTACGAAACGGAGATCAACTAGTTGTCAAAGCCGCGCGCGCTCGCTCGGGTGTCGTGTGAGCTGACTCAAACATCTGGCGCGCATCGTACTCCGCGCGCGACCGGGTTGGTTGGGGGATGTTGGGGCCGACGTTGGAGCGACAACTGACCGTGAGATTCTTGCAAAGGGGGGCAAAAAAAGTCCGTGTGTTAGCCCCGCAAACATTATGTCATCCTCCATTTCACCACAGTCGATCGCGCTCTGGCAAGGGTTGGATCAAGCCGGGGCGGAGACAAACATTCTATACTATGGAGATCCAAAGGAGAACTAGAACTTGAATGAACTTGCGAAGATATCTTCATGCCCAAGACACGTCTTATTTAGGTCATCAAGCCACCCTAAGTTTTACTAACATGCCCATAAAACTGGCCATGAAACCCGGACCGGACAGGTAGCTTGGTAGCTTGAAAGCCTATCCCTAAGGTGAGGAGAGCATCGTAAAACCCTAATGGAGGTACCGCTTGTTACTTTCTCTCGTCCGACGTGATGTTCCTAGGTGAGAACAGAGCTCACCGTGCGCACATTGGGTGGAGACCCACCTCCGATAGCCAAACTGAGACACGTGTCACATGCAGCACGTGGAGGACAACGAACCACACCTTAATATGTGCGCACCGCACCGTCGGCATTGTCTGCCCGCGCTCTAAGCGCAGACTTGGTGAAAAGGGCTACGAATTGTCTAGAACAATAGCCCCTAAACCATCCCCCAAGCAATCTCTAATGTTTTCTCCAGAAATGGGCGAACTATGGCTTTTCTTCAGCACCAGTCGCAGCCCGAGAAATAAAAAACGGGTTGAACAAAGAAAGGAAACATTATGGTGCCCAGCACCGCGTGGCACCTGTGGCTTTGCCCCGTCTCTGGTGCACCGTACACCCCTGTGATAATTGCGGGTGAACAACCTCTCGGGACGACGAAAACCTATCAACCTATGCCGCTGCGGTTGCTCAGCTTTCGGTGGTGTTTGTGTGGCATACCGGCCGGCCGTTGGGACCGCCGAATTGGAAAAAGCTTCATTAAGGGGTTGGGTTGGGCATTTAAGGTCCAATTAGCATCATGCATGGCCCGGGACGTCCGAAAAACGACTCCCGATGGCGTTCGTGTAACAAATCTTACCCCAGCGCCAGACGATGGGACCGACGACGGGTGCGGGTTTCTATTTCTGGCAAGCCACCATCACGGCATGTGCGCTACACCTGTCCCCGGGAGATACTGGCACTCTCGCTCTCTATCTCTCTCTCTTCCGCCCTAAACTTGGCCCTAAAGCCACTAACCAACCGGAACCAACGCGGCCTATACTCAAAACGGATCGCCAGACAACATGGGACGCCACGGCACTCGCCAGGAGACGCGCCGCCGTCGTCTGGAACCCTACTAGTCTACACCAACCCGACACACCATCAATGTTGGTGTTGGCGCCACATGACAAATACACTGGATCTCTGTGGGGTTGGGAGTTGCTTGTAACACAGTGCGGGAACCGTTCTTCCGCTCCGGTTCCCGATACCAGAACCCTTTTCTCGCACCACTAACCGGCGCTCGGTGGCGAGACTTGGGGGCAAATTATAGTGCACGAGCACTTACTTCCAGGGGACGCCGCGCCACAATCGTGCGAGCATTCAGGGGGCGTCGTTTTCGGAAGGCGAACTGATTGGGGGGCGCCGATACTAGCCGATACTTTCATTACTGTCTAAAGTGAAAATTACTATTCCTAAAATAATGCACGGTGCGTTTGATGAGAGTATAATTTCGTTTGTGACTTTGGGACGTTGCTCGCTTATTACTAAGTAGATAATATTTTGGGACAAAGACATTTGTTGGCGCTACGTCTGACATTTCTCGCATTTCTTGATGTTTGGAGTAACTTGCCATACCTACAGCAATCTTAAAATTACAAAAGAACAAATCTTTATTATTGATGCTAGTCTTGGGATGTTAAAATACATCTTCCTCCACTTTCAGATCTATAAAATTGTCTATGATTGAGTTCTTGTTGAATGATAGGTTCTTTGATATACAACAAAGGCTGCAATGACAACATTTGGTAAGGTCTACGTTGGGATCTCTAAGAATTATTGTAGATACGGATTATAGAGCCTCTTGAGTTTACTATAATTGACATCTTTGAAAAAATGGTTGTTTTTTGTCTTGCTATTTTAGCCACCTCTTCTCATCCACTCTTATTAGGATACATTGAAGGATAGTCGCGTTAGAGCTCGGACCAAGATTCTGGACCTTGGTTCGTCCAAAGTTCCGAAGTTCTGAGCCCGTAAGTCATGCGATGTGAAGATACAATTAGTCGAAATACATTTTTCAGTATCCTCTATAGACATGCGTGTCAGCACAGGTTTAAAAGTCAATTGCTTCTTCCACGACTGTACCAACCAGCTGGTTTAAGGGGCAAATAAATATCAACGGTTATTATGCCTTCCGTTGCAACATTGCACTGCAACGCTGTGTCGGCAGAACTGTTCTAGCTCAGTTTAGTGGTCCAGACCTGCTTAGTCGTCTGCTTTCCTTCGCCTTACTTCACTACTTATTATGACTTCTCCCTTGCCGCTGCAGTCGGTTTAGAGGACAGCGGAAGCATAAACACATTTCCACTCGCAGCCGGCTGTTTTTTCCGAAGCCGGTGTTTGCCCCGGCTCTCGTTTGGAGTGGCAGTTCTCGCCTCGGAAGTGCCGGAAGAGGTAAATACATAAATTTCACACTTTACACGCTCCGCGGCATCCGACGAAATTCTGCCCCTGGTTCTACAGGCTCTCCGCTTCTGCCCGGTGTGCCACGGTGCGGGTTTGTTGCTTTCGATATTGGAAGCCATTTTTCGACGGCGGAAGAGTACATGAAGTTTATCTTCCGAAGCGAGCACACACACAAACTCGGAAGGGAGGACAAGACGACGGACAGCTTTGGGGCAACAGTTTTTGGGTGGCAGCACTTCTTCCAACCTTAAGACATTTTTCGGTGGAATTCAAACGCGGTGCGCCTCTCCCAGGGGTACGATGCCGGGTTGCGCTATACTTCATTTCAAGACTTCCGTTACATGTATCCGCAACCGCCGCGCATTAATTTTGCTATCGGATGCTTACAGAAGCATGATCCGAATGGGAGACGGGGCACTACGCATGAGGGATTTGATACAGCTTCAAAAGTACGATCCTAAGCCAGATCTGGATACGTCAAATCACAACACCGGCATTTCGATGGCCTCTATAGGACGTAGTTCTTAAAGAATTCAAACCCTCGGTGTACGATATTTTGAATGTTTCGTGATACAAATTCAAGATCTTTTTGTATTCTTCCACATTCGTTAGTTAATGGGGTTTCAAAGAACTGTAATATCTTGAAAAGAGGCAGTTCAGATAAGATTGAAAAACTATTAGTATTAATAAAAAAAAACATATTTCAAAAATACCATAAATATAACAGCACATCACTATATGCTTCTTAGAAGAAGGAAGTGCGTGTTATGCATATTATACAATATCCGCACCTTAGTGAATAATCATAGCCTCACGTGTAAGCACGGTGTATGAAGAGCTGTTACATCTTAACGCTTTTAACAAATTAATCTGCATTAATTACAGCTCCGGCCAATCTCTAGTGCGTGGTGTTAACTAATTCCTGTTCCTGTGCATCCCACCACACCGAGATGCATCTGACCCGCCTCGTGTTGCACTTCGCTGCCCATCATCAAAGCGGTAACCATTTCCGCTTCGGTCGGACCTCAGCTACCCTAAGCCCGTACAGCTTTCATCGCTCAACAACAACGGCTGCCGGCGACCCCCGACGTGCAGACCAGCCACGCCACAAAACACGCTGCTGCACCTCCACGCTTTGGTGGCCTCATTCTTGGAGCCAGCAAACGGTAAGAATTCAAACGGGTGATCCGCGCGGAACCTTCTCACGCACACACCGTAGCCACGCCGGCCGTCAGGTATATAGACGAGGGACTCATACTAAAACGCTGCCAAGGAAGATGATGAGAAGAAGGAAGCGAACATTATTTTGTGTGAGGAATTATAAAAAACACCACATTTTGTTTCCTCCACCCACAACAAACCCGACAACAAGCGCGTTTCGTCGAGATAGGGGATGGGGAGCATCTCACTCTCATCGGTGCGGGTGAGTCGCAGCTCACTCCTCACCCATAGTGAGAAGCAGGCGTCGTCGCTGGCGCGTTTTCGTACGCGGCTCACCGCGCCGCGCGCTACTCTCTGTTTCTTGCTTCGAAGCCATGAGAAGAAACCAGTTTTTCGACTTTTCGTCAAGTTCTACTCCGCTGCCCACACACCTCCCCGACTTCCTCCATCCTCCCGCAGGCGAACACCGAAATGGGCCTTTCTTTTTTGGATACAGTTTTATTTACACTTTGCGTGAGTGTGAGTGTGTGTGTGAGAGTGTTCTTCACTCCTGTGGCCGTTGTTTACTGCACCTTATTTGATATTCCACTTTGCTTTATTGGTCTCTCCGCTTTGGGGTACCAGAACTGCCCCCTTCTTTCGTTTCCACCCCAACGCGAACGGGCGTGTGCTTCTTTTTCTCGATGACCACCTTCCAAGCCCTCAGAGGCGGCACACGCACACACGTATACACTTTAAACCCCTCTGCAACCAGCGAGAAACTTGCTTATACCGGCGCTTGGGAAATCAACTAAAATCTCTCGAATATGACAACACAAAAACACGGCGATTCGGTCACGCATTGGATGAGGCAGGTTCTCGGTAAAGGAAACGTGATTAAAATATCAACGAAATGATTCGACTCACCTCGTAGTAGTAGGCTAGGTGAAGTGAAGCCGCGCTTTTCTTTTTCTGGTGACGTTGTTGTTATTGACGAATGACGACGACGAAGATGCGGTAAAACGGCAGCAACAGATCCAAAACAATCGCGGCGCACACAATGACGTTCTGTGTATTCCGGGGGCTACTCTAATGGCTTTTCCTTCTCGCGCGCACACTAGCTGCTTTTGGCTCCTGCTCTCACCCTAAAACAGTGCATACTATTCCCACAAACACTCGCGCAAACGTACGTACGGGTCACACGGGAGTTTCCTTCCTATTTTCCGCTCGGTTCGCCCTTTGTGCGTTTTATTTTTTTTAAATTCTTTTTTCTTTATTTATGATTCACCACCAGCTCACGCAGGGCTGAGAATGATGCCTGGGGTGGAAAAACTGCACCCACCGGCTCCGCAGAGAGTGCGAAAGAGAGAGACACAATACTCACACACGCGCACAATCACGCAACGCACAATCGCACACGCACTAGCTAGAACGAGAGAGAGAGAGAGGAGAAATAGATTTATATTCTCCGATTCGCATACACATACACACTCGCGCGCACGCACACGCACGCAAACACAAACTGGTTTTTGGTTTTTCATTCAAGCACCACGGGAAAAGAAGAAAAACGGTGAACTTTCAGCTATTCGCCACACAGTTCTGCTGGTTTTCCGTGTGTTTGTGGATGCGACACACGTACACGGGACAACACGGCAGCGCGGAGCAGCATACAAACACGCACACACAAGCGCGGGCACGCTCGCACACACCGATAGCTGGACTGTCCAGTTTAGGCTTGCTTGAAAAAAAAGCCCCACGGAGTAGAAGCCACGAACCTCACTTTTTTTTGCTCTCCGGTGGGCGGAATGGGGGTTTCCCACCTTTTTCCTTTGAATCCCGTGTTGCCACTTTTGAATATGTTTGAATATATGCTCTTGAGACGCTTTCCGGGACTCCGATTTCCTCGCATCACAATAGGTCACAGCATAGCGCAACGGTTATTCATTGTTTCCTCCACCCACAACAAACCCGACAACAAGCGCGTTTCGTCGAGATAGGGGATGGGGAGCATCTCACTCTCATCGGTGCGGGTGAGTCGCAGCTCACTCCTCACCCATAGTGAGAAGCAGGCGTCGTCGCTGGCGCGTTTTCGTACGCGGCTCACCGCGCCGCGCGCTACTCTCTGTTTCTTGCTTCGAAGCCATGAGAAGAAACCAGTTTTTCGACTTTTCGTCAAGTTCTACTCCGCTGCCCACACACCTCCCCGACTTCCTCCATCCTCCCGCAGGCGAACACCGAAATGGGCCTTTCTTTTTTGGATACAGTTTTATTTACACTTTGCGTGAGTGTGAGTGTGTGTGTGAGAGTGTTCTTCACTCCTGTGGCCGTTGTTTACTGCACCTTATTTGATATTCCACTTTGCTTTATTGGTCTCTCCGCTTTGGGGTACCAGAACTGCCCCCTTCTTTCGTTTCCACCCCAACGCGAACGGGCGTGTGCTTCTTTTTCTCGATGACCACCTTCCAAGCCCTCAGAGGCGGCACACGCACACACGTATACACTTTAAACCCCTCTGCAACCAGCGAGAAACTTGCTTATACCGGCGCTTGGGAAATCAACTAAAATCTCTCGAATATGACAACACAAAAACACGGCGATTCGGTCACGCATTGGATGAGGCAGGTTCTCGGTAAAGGAAACGTGATTAAAATATCAACGAAATGATTCGACTCACCTCGTAGTAGTAGGCTAGGTGAAGTGAAGCCGCGCTTTTCTTTTTCTGGTGACGTTGTTGTTATTGACGAATGACGACGACGAAGATGCGGTAAAACGGCAGCAACAGATCCAAAACAATCGCGGCGCACACAATGACGTTCTGTGTATTCCGGGGGCTACTCTAATGGCTTTTCCTTCTCGCGCGCACACTAGCTGCTTTTGGCTCCTGCTCTCACCCTAAAACAGTGCATACTATTCCCACAAACACTCGCGCAAACGTACGTACGGGTCACACGGGAGTTTCCTTCCTATTTTCCGCTCGGTTCGCCCTTTGTGCGTTTTATTTTTTTTTTTATTCTTTTTTCTTTATTTATGATTCACCACCAGCTCACGCAGGGCTGAGAATGATGCCTGGGGTGGAAAAACTGCACCCACCGGCTCCGCAGAGAGTGCGAAAGAGAGAGACACAATACTCACACACGCGCACAATCACGCAACGCACAATCGCACACGCACTAGCTAGAACGAGAGAGAGAGAGAGGAGAAATAGATTTATATTCTCCGATTCGCATACACATACACACTCGCGCGCACGCACACGCATGCAAACACAAACTGGTTTTTGGTTTTTCATTCATGCACCACGGGAAAAGAAGAAAAACGGTGAAATTTCAGAGAACGAGAGAGAGAGAGAGGAGAAATAGATTTATATTCTCCGATTCGCATACACATACACACTCGCGCGCACGCACACGCATGCAAACACAAACTGGTTTTTGGTTTTTCATTCATGCACCACGGGAAAAGAAGAAAAACGGTGAAATTTCAGCTATTCGCCACACAGTTCTGCTGGTTTTCCGTGTGTTTGTATATGCGACACACGTACACGGGACAACACGGCAGCGCGGAGCAGCATACAAACACGCACACACAAGCGCGGGCACGCTCGCACACACCGATAGCTGGACTGTCCAGTTTAGGCTTGCTTGAAAAAAAAGCCCCACGGAGTAGAAGCCACGAACCTCACTTTTTTTTGCTCTCCGGTGGGCGGAATGGGGGTTTCCCACCTTTTTCCTTTGAATCCCGTGTTGCCACTTTTGAATATGTTTGAATATATGCTCTTGAGACGCTTTCCGGGACTCCGGGATTTCTTTTCCTCACAATAGGTCACAGCATAGCGCAACGGTTATTCAAATCTTTCTTCTCGATGCACCGTTGCCACCGTGCACACTCTATGCGGTATTTCAATTATGCGTGTGTGAGAGTGTTCTTCACTCCTGTGGCCGTTGTTTACTGCACCTTATTTGATATTCCACTTTGCTTTATTGGTCTCTCCGCTTTGGGGTACCAGAACTGCCCCCTTCTTTCGTTTCCACCCCATCGCGAACGGGCGTGTGCTTCTTTTTCTCGATGACCACCTTCCAAGCCCTCAGAGGCGGCACACGCACACACGTATACACTTTAAACCCCTCTGCAACCAGCGAGAAACTTGCTTATACCGGCGCTTGGGAAATCAACTAAAATCTCTCGAATATGACAACACAAAAACACGGCGATTCGGTCACGCATTGGATGAGGCAGGTTCTCGGTAAAGGAAACGTGATTAAAATATCAACGAAATGATTCGACTCACCTCGTAGTAGTAGGCTAGGTGAAGTGAAGCCGCGCTTTTCTTTTTCTGGTGACGTTGTTGTTATTGACGAATGACGACGACGAAGATGCGGTAAAACGGCAGCAACAGATCCAAAACAATCGCGGCGCACACAATGACGTTCTGTGTATTCCGGGGGCTACTCTAATGGCTTTTCCTTCTCGCGCGCACACTAGCTGCTTTTGGCTCCTGCTCTCACCCTAAAACAGTGCATACTATTCCCACAAACACTCGCGCAAACGTACGTACGGGTCACACGGGAGTTTCCTTCCTATTTTCCGCTCGGTTCGCCCTTTGTGCGTTTTATTTTTTTTTTTATTCTTTTTTCTTTATTTATGATTCACCACCAGCTCACGCAGGGCTGAGAATGATGCCTGGGGTGGAAAAACTGCACCCACCGGCTCCGCAGAGAGTGCGAAAGAGAGAGACACAATACTCACACACGCGCACAATCACGCAACGCACAATCGCACACGCACTAGCTAGAACGAGAGAGAGAGAGAGGAGAAATAGATTTATATTCTCCGATTCGCATACACATACACACTCGCGCGCACGCACACGCACGCAAACACAAACTGGTTTTTGGTTTTTCATTCAAGCACCACGGGAAAAGAAGAAAAACGGTGAACTTTCAGCTATTCGCCACACAGTTCTGCTGGTTTTCCGTGTGTTTGTGGATGCGACACACGTACACGGGACAACACGGCAGCGCGGAGCAGCATACAAACACGCACACACAAGCGCGGGCACGCTCGCACACACCGATAGCTGGACTGTCCAGTTTAGGCTTGCTTGAAAAAAAAGCCCCACGGAGTAGAAGCCACGAACCTCACTTTTTTTTGCTCTCCGGTGGGCGGAATGGGGGTTTCCCACCTTTTTCCTTTGAATCCCGTGTTGCCACTTTTGAATATGTTTGAATATATGCTCTTGAGACGCTTTCCGGGACTCCGATTTCCTCGCATCACAATAGGTCACAGCATAGCGCAACGGTTATTCAAATCTTTCTTCTCGATGCACCGTTGCCACCGTGCACACTCTATGCGGTATTTCAATTATGCTGCGACACACAACTCACTTTTCTCAACACAATCACCACTAGGCGGCAGCACGCTCAGACACGACCAGGATCTACGACTTTTTGTCCGTCCCAAGGATGCTTTCGATGTTTTGCAGTAAAAATACCAACCTTTTAAAAACTCGGGCAGCGTGACCTCCTCCTTCGAAGATTTTAGGGCCTCTGAAGAAGAAGAAGAAGACGAAGACAATAACAAACAACAAGAAACGGTCAACTGTCAGTGTCGAACACGGCTGCTCCAGCCTCCAGTGTGCGAAAGTCGGTGACAGCGTGAGAGAGATACTAGACGGAGAGTGGAAGCGAAAGAGCGAGATGAAAAACGCGATTCGTTGGCGAAGAAAATAGGGCAACGTATTTGGGGGAAAGAGATGCAGAAAGAGAAATCTGCCGGAACCGGGAGAGGAAATTGCCCTCGCACTATTGAGCAAGCGGTAGAAATTGGACAAATTTGGGAAATAATTGCAGTGCACTTGGTTCGAATACATTTTTGTTGAAATAGTCGTAGAACTCTTTTTTACTAATTCTTGCATGTACAGCATTTTTCATTCATTCTTGAACAGTTCCCAAAGATACATGAATTTGTTTCACTCAATCTTGAAATCGGAACTGACTCCGGAGCCGATTGGGAGTTTATTTCATCCTCAATAAGGACGCTCAATCGGTTCTATAGTGCATGCGAACTTCGAATTCGTTCTAATTCGCAATCGAATAAATCTATTCAGGCTAAAAATTTTTCTTTGCGCTTGGCCCGGGGGAAACGTTTCGCCTACATTTCACTCTACCGCCACATACCCCTCGCTCTCAAAATCTAGTTCGCTCGGTCAGATTGTTTGTAGCGGTCAAAATAGATGGAATCACCCGAAATGTTTCATGAAATTGCTGGCCGGGATGCTACTTGGGTTTCAACGAAAATAACGTCAATGACATGGACATTTTAACGAAGAAAATGTCTGAACGAAAACGTCACGGCCCGCTGCCATCTTTAAATCGGGCTTTACATCCCAATCAGCAGACGGTCATCAAGCTGGTGTGCTCGCCGGACTACGCGTACGGCAGCCGCGGCCATCCGGGTGTCATCCCACCGAACGCTCGGTTGACTTTCGACGTGGAGCTGCTGCGAGTAGAATAAGCGGCCGGAAGA
>KZ071462.1:7596-22648 GCA_002091845.1 Anopheles cracens | reverse complement strand
CCAGATACAGATGCATTGACCGACACCCGGACCGCTCCCGGAACGGACGGGCCACGAATAAGAACTCGTTGGGCCCCCTTCCTTTTCCACCCTTACAAAAACACGCACTTATCATCGTTCGTAATAGTCAGCGGAAGTTAATTTGTATCCATCACAAGAACCAGCAACAAGATTACAACACAACTAGCACTTCATCCTCGTGTAGTCCTTTCTACAAGGTCGTTTTTTTTAGCAAACTCTATCTAGACTAGCGTCGTTTTAACTGCCTAGTCTTCGTGAATATGTTTTAAAACAAATTGCACATTCTTTCACACCGGAACCAAGCGGTGGTGGGTGACTCCTCTCGAAGGGCAGCCTGCCGCTGCGGCCGTTCCATGTTGCCCTTGATTGCATTTAAATGTTACACCGGAATAGGAAAGTAAATCGTGGTTGGAAGTAGGTAAAGCGAAGGTACAACTAGCGAGAGTTAGCGTAATATTCGAAGCGAGAAGCAAATCAAAAAAACACGCGCGCGAAGACCGCCGGATCTAGCCGGAGGTGGAATCCGATCGGCGGAGGCAAAACATTTGTTCGATTTTTGTTCGATACACGCTCCAAGTCTAAACATTCAACAATGCATTCAACTGACTGTGTACGATGGCGATCCATTCTCTTCTCGCGCTCAAGGGTAGCTACTGTAGGCAAAAATGGCAAGTTCTTTTCCTACTTCAAGTTCGCAATCCACACACTGACCCTGCACCGGTAAAGTCTCCGTAGTGTCAAAGTTAAGAACAATCTTATATTGCTGTTTTCGCAACTCTATCATCCCCCCATTTGGAGGGAGGGGATCTATCAATCACCGGAACTACGTGTACTGCCCGTGAGTGCAATCATTGGAATCCACAAAAGGAAAGCAAACGAACATCCCTGCTAAATTGGTCACGTTTGGGACAATGTAAAATTTTCCAAACTCGAATACAAAACTATCTATACCAAATCAGAAAACCATAATGAGGGTGTTTTATTTGTTGCTTTTGCGTTGGTGTCATTCTGTTGAGAAAACATGCAGGTAACTGACCAGATATACTGCAGGAACTGCATTCCTAGGGATTTGTGTCAAGGATACTGGATGGAGATACACGACAATATCACGGCATTTATCGTTTCAGTAAGTGAAATCCACCCCATGATGTCTTGTTAGATCGTGGACAAGGCGAGAAGTTGCGTAGACTCGTTTAATGACGACACATTGCTAATGACCCCGAGGCAATGGGTAAGTAGTAAGGAAACTGCAACTTCTGTATAATTCTTTGGTTGTATTTGCAAAGACTTCAAGAGGAAAGTTACTACTCATTCCGCGTATGGAGCTCTATTAGAAGAATGCTAGCTAGAATACGCTTTGTCCAAGGTTTATTTGTGAATTTCGATTTCAGATTGACGTTTAACAAATATCAAGATGTCTTTCACCGTACGGATAGAATAATGTTAAAATTAACCGTGGATTCACGATCCAATGTGTCTCATTTCTTTTTATAGCTGTGGCTGGTTTGAAAAGAGATTGATCTGGATGTTTTATGTATCCTTGGAAGATCTACATATTGTGAGTGCCTGGGATTAGAGAGGACACTGTTGAAATCGTATTTTTATTGGTAAAAACATCCATATGAGAGAATGTAAAATATGAAGAAGGTGCATAATGATTTTTTGATAACTGAAAAAAAAACCAGAATGATATCCCTTATCAATTAGATGTTACGTTAACCACATTGGACTAATGTTAGTGAATAGTCAACATCGAAGAGTATGGTCTCATATCCACGAGGATCCACTTTCCTTTTCGTAATATGCCCCAGCAAGCGCAATCTAAAACTCGTGCTTCGAATCAAAGCCTTTTATTGAATTTCATTACATATATTTAGCTGTCACCAACGTAATAATGCCAACGTCGCCATAAATACAAATCCGAATTCACCGATAATTCTCAAATACTACTTTAATTGCTTGCGCTTGGAGCGCACCACTAGTAGAAGAACAGTTCCGGGAAGTTGTTCTCGTAGATGGGCCGCTGCCCGGCGCCACCGTGCTTCCCCGTCTCGATCATGGCGGCGGTCGTCCCGTTCAGCGTACCGTTGCCGGCGAGCAGCAGCGAGCCGGCCTGCACGCCGCACGTGCTCGATATCTGCCGCTCCGCCGACAGTGCGGTGAAGATCTCGTTCAGCTTGTTCTGGATGACGTCGTGCTTCGGTTCGGTCCGGCGCACCAGATCCTCGAACGCCGTCTCGCGGAACGTGCGCCCGATTTGCATCTGCTTTTCGCGTGCCTCCCGCTTCGACGCTTCCGTCGGTTCCGCCAGCACGCGCTTCATCGACTCGAAGTTGTACTCGGACGCGAGCGACCGCTTCTGGACGCCGGGCGAGCTGCTGACGCTCTCGATGTCGTTGTAGGTCGAATCGACCACACTGTTCCGTACGGCACCTGTACGAAGGAGAGTGGTGGGAATGGATTACGTTGCTAGGAGAGAGAAAATGTCCTTCAAAGCCCCCACTTACTGTGCGTATCGACCCAGGAATGACGGTGCGCGGAAATGTCCGTCTGGTTGAGTGCGTACGGTGAGCCCGTCTGCACGCGGTTGCTCTCGAGACCGGCCTGCTGCAGACACTCGGCCACCGCCAGCTTGTCGACCAGCAGGTGCGGCAGATTCGTGTTCAGCGTGCTCGGTGCACTCTTGTCGTTGTCCATCAGCGGTGGCAGCAGGTACGGGGCTTCCTCCTTGCGCGCCTGTATCAGCTTCTCGACGTACTCGACCAACGTGCCGATGGTGGTGCAGCGTCCGAGCAGGATCAGCAGCGAGATGGCAATGCTGTGCAGGTTGCAGCGATGCTTCGGCGAGAGTTCCACCTCGGCGACGGCCACTTGCTGTACGCTGTCGGTGGGGTGGTGAGACACGGAGTCCATTAGGGAGGCGGAAAACGAGAGCAGCTAATTTGATTACGGCTCAATCTCGGCTAGCGATGGAGAGCAACCGGACCGCACAGCCGCGGATTGTGGCGTTTATTGATTTTGTGTGTCGATATTTTAAGCGACACACGAATCGATGCCAATTCCATGTGCTAATAGTTTCTTAATGATTCCATCAATAAGAGAGATAATGCAAATGAGCGCTTATTGATCATGGATTTAAATGTTGAAGCAGTTGCTTTAAATATTGAATTATGCTTAACATTTGTTGAGCAGATGGATGAAATAATTTAAGCTAATGCGGGGTAATGTTGCTGATACTAGAACTAAATTAGGTCCAACATATTAATCTTATCTACCGTGACTTATATCTTCAACATAGTTCCGGATAGATAAGCATTCCACTAGCATTGAAGTTGAGTAATACCTAATCAAAACATATGTATAGCAAAAACTCAAATTAGCCAAGTTGGCCTGAGAAGACAGCCTAAGGACAGGGAGAAACTGTCCACAGGCCAAAGAAATATCTGCGACTTTAGCACCATCATCATTTTCGATTGTTAGTACCAATACTTCCAACGACTCACCCCAGTATGAACAGCAAAATCTCCTGCACCGTCTCACCGCACGCCATCTCGACGATCACCAGCGCGATCGTGTTGTACGACGACTTGAGCACCTCCAGGTGATTCTCCTGCGACATGCTCTAGGACGCTACTCTGTCTCCGGAAACCGTTTTTTTACAGTTAATTTAGAATTGCAGGGCTAATTGTGCCATTTTTTATCAGCTATTTTCGTGGAACACTTTCGAAAAAAAAAGATTGGCAGCACGGCAGAAGAGGGAGAAGAAAATAACAATAACAAAAAACTGTCAGAAAACTCGAGCAGTTTCGAGCAAGGGTTGTGCGCCATGCCGCGTGATTCGAATTTACAGTTAAAAATACTTGAATATTTGGTCGACAGGTGTTTTATTAACGAAGTTATTGTACAATTTAAAATAAATAGCTTTACTTCAACCTTCTAAGACCGGACCATACACAGTTTTAGGCAACTGGGTGAAGCAAATTGCGCTCAAGTTGCGAAAATGTTTCCGGTTTAAGTGTTTCCGATTGACTGTTTCAATCGCAAATAGATTTATTTAATTAACTGTGATGATTTTGCCTTAATCTATCTCTTCAAGTAGTTTTTAGTTTTCTCACTACTAAACAACGGGATTGAAATTTAAAACGTGTATATTTTGGCTTAATATTGCACGTTTTAAAAACCATTTTTTTAACATACAACGTGTTGTAACGATTTTACATAAATCTCGCAGTATCAGTGCTCCTTTGAACGTTTTTGCGGATAATTTTTGTTCAATTTTTCATGCGATTTTCAAGGAATCTAACCTCAATGTGTAGAAACTATTCAAAATTTGTTATTAAGCTAGTCTTTTCCTCCAGCTTCTGTCGGTGTTTCATATCAAAAAGTTTGGACAAAATCCAGAAGGAAATTTGTTAAAGATCTTCAAATTGCGTGATCCGTGATAATTCTCAAAGGACCATACGTTGGAAAAAAGCCTTTGATGAATTAGATATTCACCAACATATTCTTCAGAAGACAACTCCCAAAATACCACTTGATTTAATTGCTTTCGATCGATACTCGTGAGTCAACAAACGCATCCCCAGCTCGAGGTGGCATGTTTCTTCTGCCGGAAGTAGTCAACCTCGTGTGGTCACGCGTTAACCTTTACCATATACACGTAAACTCGCAACTCCCGGGTGGCTCCACGGTTATGTAACATGTGGGGGGACACAGACGACAAAGTTCGCCCGTAAACTTACATCCTTCGGTGCACTTTTTGACGAACGAATCCAGAAACTCGGGCATCTCGAGCGGCTCGAAACAGCACTTTATCATCGACATTTTCGTTGGTGGGAAGCGTGAACAACTATATGCTTGATTATCCTGCGGGCAGCGAATGCTTCTTTGGTTGTGCTTTCGGTTCCGTTTGATGAGCACGGGGATAGACTAGCTGATGGTCATCTCGCAAAAGATTGTACAAGCTGAACAACACCACACGCCCGGTTGAGAACACAACACTTCAGAGAAGGTACGCGAGTTTGCACATTGCAGTACGTGGAAGTGGTAATTAAATTAGCTCGTTTTCAGCTGATACACTTCGATTAGATTGAGAACACAGCGCACATACACTAATCGATTGCTTTGGGGACTTGATCTTTATACTCCTCGCGTCAGCGATGGCAGAATCGATTATCACATTCACTTTGTACGCTCTATTTGCGTTGATGCACTTAACATAAAGAACCTATCTCTTCCAAAAACCACCCTCGGGAACGGCGCACCATTTTCGCCAGTGGGAAAACCACCCAAACAAGGTCAAACTCGTTCGTCCTCCGAGCGGGTGCTCTCCCCGCTGTCGGAACTTCCCGCTCTCAGTGGATCCTGCCGCCGGGCGCTACACGAAGGAAGTTTTCCTCGCGCTGGACCATCTTCGACTGAGGGGCAAGTTGCAATGTTTTCGGGGCGATTGTTTGCGGGCCGCGTTTTCCGACGCGTGCGCACACTCGCGGCCACTCTCTGTTTTCACCGATAACAGTTGACACCGACGGCGACTGAACTCTCCGCATCCACGGCCATGTGCCAGCGGGTGAAAAACACGCCACCACGAGGACCTGCAGCAAGTTCTTCTTATTCTTTACCACCCAACACTCACACACACACACACACACACACACACACAAGCCTCCTGGAAAATGGGTTTCGAACGGCGCAGCTGCTCAAACAGGTTGTTCGATTGCAGTTTTATGAATGGAGCCTCCGTCGTTCATTGAGGAAAGGCCCTTCGCGGCTGCTTTCGTTTCTAGTGGTAGGGTCGATTTTGAGCTCACCACCTCCGACACCGGGTGAGTGTGTGTGTGTTTTGGGGGTGAAAATGAAACCGAACCGACACGGTACGGTAAACGCCGGACCGGCGACCAAAATCTCGTCCCGTCTCCGGCGATCCGCGACGGCGTTCGTTATATCAATAGCCCATCGCCTCAAGGTCAGCCGTGTACGCACAGGCCAGGCCGAGCGGGTAATTGGTTTGGAAAATATATCATTAAGCTAAATCGCAACGCAAACAGGTGCAGAGTCAGTTGGGCTCGGCCCAGTTTGGAATGCGACCGAATAGTATTATATTACAAGTGGAGCGTCACCTTAGAGACTTATATGGAAGTACCTTATCGGTCCGGTTTGTTGACGATCAGCTAGGATTCGGAAAGATTTCGGCCCTAAAAGACTTTTGTTCTCCATTCTCCATTCTTCGGTCTTATAAGACTTTTGTTCTCCATTCTGAAATATTAGCTTTTACATTAGATGCAATGTACGAAACAAGAAGGCAGGTTGTCAGTACTTGGATAGGCTTAACGTCCATCTTTCGGAGGTGTTATAACGGCGTGATCTACCCTGGTGCAGGAGTACAGGAAATATTAAGGGTGCATGGACAATCTTTGCAAATTATTTAGACAAATCTCTGATTCAGGTGATTTGCAGGCATGGGAAATAGGAGATATTCGATGATACTGACAACTCCTTTGTATATTGGAAAAATTTGGCTAGGAATTAACGACTTCGTAACCTGGAATGGCAAGAATGCATAATATGTTGTGGAATCTATGTCCCTGAGAGAGAAGACACCATTGTTAACTCGAAGAAGATAGTCATAAAGAGCCTTCCATTATAAGTATACCGGTTGAGAACACAACACTTCAGAGAAGGTACGCGAGTTTGCACATTGCAGTACGTGGAAGTGGTAATTAAATTAGCTCGTTTTCAGCTGATACACTTCGATTAGATTGAGAACACAGCGCACATACACTAATCGATTGCTTTGGGGACTTGATCTTTATACTCCTCGCGTCAGCGATGGCAGAATCGATTATCACATTCACTTTGTACGCTCTATTTGCGTTGATGCACTTAACATAAAGAACCTATCTCTTCCAAAAACCACCCTCGGGAACGGCGCACCATTTTCGCCAGTGGGAAAACCACCCAAACAAGGTCAAACTCGTTCGTCCTCCGAGCGGGTGCTCTCCCCGCTGTCGGAACTTCCCGCTCTCAGTGGATCCTGCCGCCGGGCGCTACACGAAGGAAGTTTTCCTCGCGCTGGACCATCTTCGACTGAGGGGCAAGTTGCAATGTTTTCGGGGCGATTGTTTGCGGGCCGCGTTTTCCGACGCGTGCGCACACTCGCGGCCACTCTCTGTTTTCACCGATAACAGTTGACACCGACGGCGACTGAACTCTCCGCATCCACGGCCATGTGCCAGCGGGTGAAAAACACGCCACCACGAGGACCTGCAGCAAGTTCTTCTTATTCTTTACCACCCAACACTCACACACACACACACACAAGCCTCCTGGAAAATGGGTTTCGAACGGCGCAGCTGCTCAAACAGGTTGTTCGATTGCAGTTTTATGAATGGAGCCTCCGTCGTTCATTGAGGAAAGGCCCTTCGCGGCTGCTTTCGTTTCTAGTGGTAGGGTCGATTTTGAGCTCACCACCTCCGACACCGGGTGTGTGTGTGTGTGTGTTTTGGGGGTGAAAATGGAACCGAACCGACACGGTACGGTAAACGCCGGAACGGCGACCAAAATCTCGTCCCGTCTCCGGCGATCCGCGACGGCGTTCGTTATATCAATAGCCCATCGCCTCAAGGTCAGCCGTGTACGCACAGGCCAGGCCGAGCGGGTAATTGGTTTGGAAAATATATCATTAAGCTAAATCGCAACGCAAACAGGTGCAGAGTCAGTTGGGCTCGGCCCAGTTTGGAATGCGACCGAATAGTATTATATTACAAGTGGAGCGTCACCTTAGAGACTTATATGGAAGTACCTTATCGGTCCGGTTTGTTGAGGATCAGCTAGGATTCGGAACGATTTCGGTTCTAAAAGACGTTTGTGCTCCATTCTCCATTCTTCGGTCTTATAAGACTTTTGTTCTCCATTCTGAAATATTAGCTTTTACATTAGATGCAATGTACGAAACAAGAAGGCAGGTTGTCAGTACTTGGATAGGCTTAACGTCCATCTTTCGGAGGTGTTATAACGGCGTGATCTACCCTGGTGCAGGAGTACAGGAAATATTAAGGGTGCATGGACAATCTTTGCAAATTATTTAGACAAATCTCTGATTCAGGTGATTTGCAGGCATGGGAAATAGGAGATATTCGATGATACTGACAACTCCTTTGTATATTGGAAAAATTTGGCTAGGAATTAACGACTTCGTAACCTGGAATGGCAAGAATGCATAATATGTTGTGGAATCTATGTCCCTGAGAGAGAAGACACCATTGTTAACTCGAAGAAGATAGTCATAAAGAGCCTTCCATTATAAGTATACGACGCAGGAAGATGTACTGAAATAGATCTTTGAAACTTCAAGATTCGAGTTTTTTTTCGATAGAATTTTCTACTGAAATCGGTCCTTTTTGGTCACAAATGATAAAACTTGAATAACCTTCTTAGAGCGTAATATTTTTTACATCCCTCAACTGTATTATATCTCTGAAATAGTGTATTCCACTGTTTGAAAGATGTTTTTTTACGATTCTCATCTCGTATTTATGATATTAATAGCGGAATGTTGGGAATTTCACTATTTGCGAAGTCTTAGAACATTTTGTATATTTTCTTCAAATTTTTCAAGAATTGATTAGTGGTAGTTGTTCTTAGGACGGCCGGTGAGTGATACAAATTCCAAATATTCCGCGTTCTAAGCATTTTAGACTTCATCGCTCAACGTTTCTACTTTTTTGTACCAAATCCTGAAAAGTTTATGTTGTTGAAAATAGTTGAAAAGTTAAACTGAAGGAATTGAAAGGATAAACGTAAGCAACAAAAGTCTTTAAATAGACTTAAATTACATGAATGTTCTTCAACAAACAGGCGATACAGTCGAAACCTTGAAGCAGCGATCAAAGTCATTCATATTCGTTGGATAAATCTCATCCTTTAATATGGACTGCTCTGCTTCTTTTCAATCGAAATTAAAACTTCTGGCTCTAGTAAAGCATTCCACCCGCGAGAACATTCTTTCCAGCAGCAACAAACACACACACACCGCGAAGAGCACCGCAACTGGGCTGACGTCATTTCGAAAAACGCCCACTTAAACGCTCAAGTTCACTTTCAACGCTGCGCCGAAGAATTAACAAGCGCCGCGAAAGGAAAAAAAAGCTCCAAACATCGTTTAGCGTGTTCTAATTAGAGCGCTCATAAACGGTCAAATTTTGGCCCGGAGTACTTAGAGCGCACTGCCGGAGGACCTCAACCTTGGGTGCATTTTTTCCTCTGTTGGCCCCCTTCTTCTTTCGCGCTGTGCGATATAATTCATCGCACGGCGCGACGTGATGGCGAGAGAAAAAAAGTAAAAGCGGAAAAGCGATCTTCAGCCGGTAATGTTTCTTTAGGGTGGTAAGATTTTTGAGATGGCTCGCTTCGCGCTCGCTTTCGCGTGTTTCGCTACATTTACTATTACGAGCGGTGGGTTACAATTTTCGCTTTCGCCGCTTCCTTCCTCGCAGCGGGCGTGAGCCGAGAGCATCTTTCAGAACAATTAGCTCACTTCCAACGAGGGCGGCCGATCGGTTGCATATTTATATGCGCGATTATTTCGCTACGCCATTTACGGCACTATATTTTTTACATCTCTCAACTGTATTATATTTCTGAAATAGTGTATTCCACTGTTTGAAAGATGTTTTTTTACGATTCTCATCTCGTATTTATGATATTAATAGCGGAATGTTGGGAATTTCACTATTTGCGAAGTCTTAGAACATTTTGTATATTTTCTTCAAATTTTTCAAGAATTGATTAGTGGTAGTTGTTCTTAGGACGGCCGGTGAGTGATACAAATTCCAAATATTCCGCGTTCTAAGCATTTTAGACTTCATCGCTCAACGTTTCTACTTTTTTGTACCAAATCCTGAAAAGTTTATGTTGTTGAAAATAGTTGAAAAGTTAAACTGAAGGAATTGAAAGGATAAACGTAAGCAACAAAAGTCTTTAAATAGACTTAAATTACATGAATGTTCTCCAACAAACAGGCGATACAGTCGAAACCTTGAAGCAGCGATCAAAGTCATTCATATTCGTTGGATAAATCTCATCCTTTAATATGGACTGCTCTGCTTCTTTTCAATCGAAATTAAAACGTCTTTCTCAAGCAAAGCATTCCACCCGCGAGAACATTCTTTCCAACAGCAACAAACACACACACACCGCGAAGAGCCCCGCAACTGGGCTGACGTCATTTCGAAAAACGCCCACTTAAACGCTCAAGTTCACTTTCAACGCTGCGCCGAAGAATTAACAAATAGGTTTTTACGGCTAAGGCGCTTTTCTAATAAGCTTTCTTTCTCAATTAACTTCTTTTAGCAACAAGTAATTTTCATATAGATAGGTATAGATATCGTGGTCACCCAATGAAAAGTGTTCTAGTGAACACAAAAGGAATATTTTTATGCAACGCACTGTACCACTCGTAGCAACAAATATGCGATTAATTTCCCCGGCTCCGGCCAAACGGACACAATTAAGCAGTGGTATGCAAATATCTCTTCCAAACGCTTAACATGAAATTCAAATAAAGCCATCAAAAGACGGAATGTTGTTAGTTTTCTCCAGGAATAAAAAACAAACTACTCCTCGTAATTCACCCCCTAGCGGAGATTTATTTACAGTCCCTGCACGCTGCACACAATCCAGACGCACATGAAGCCATCCGCTGCGGGTCGGTTTCGTCGCTGCACGATGCACGAGCCTCCCCCGAAATTGTAGAACATAATTTCGTCATCCTTAGCGCAAAGTGGATAAGATAGCCGTGGGGTAAATTATGCGAACGGAGCCCCCACGGGCCATCGGGGCGCTGTCAAGTGGCTCCCAGCCACTCTCACAGCCACAAGATGACCATATTTCGTCCAACGGTCAGTGCGGGGCGCTTGAGCCACGAGAGCACACTTCAGCGCCCGCTTCAGCACATCCCGCCATGGTGGACATGGGCCGAGGAATCGTATTCGGCTGGAGTGGTATTGTAGCGCTCGGGTGCTCGTTCTCGTTCCGGTTGGTTCGGTTGGATGGTTTATGATTAGTGTGGGGCTGGGGAGCTTATGGTCATGAGCTTCTAACGTGCGTCTGCGTACGCCGTGGGCACACACACACACACATGATGTCGATCGGTGCGCGGCGTTATCGCGCCCGAAACCGATGAAGACGATGTTTATCGCCACTTAATCTTGGTTCAATGGGTTTGAAGCCCTCCGTCTCTCACCCTCCCTGTCGCGAATGCCAAGGGCGAGGATTTTTCGTTGGCGAAGAGTGCATTCGAGTGGGTTTGATGGGTGGCGATGGCTGCGGGATAGCGAGAGTATATGGATTAGTTTTTGGAATTGAAGATGTATTGTAGATTGCGACTTGCTATTGACTTTGCTATAGAGTTGTAGTGCCTATGTCTTTACAAAAATGAGAACAATTAAACGAAGAAAGGAACAATATCAAGTCTCGAATTTTGTTATACATCTAAAAAATGGCACTAGTTTAAGTAGCTTAGAAGTACTCATTACTATACTTATTACTGACCTACCTTTCACAATCATCATTGTGAAGTAGATATTTATGTTTTCAAATCAATTCTGCTATTTATTGAAAGTCGTTTAGTGCAGTTTGTGAAATGAGACTCTTTTTGACGGATAAATCTGTTACTCTTAATAAGTAGGACTTAAAATTATGAAACTGATGGTACTTGGAGGAAGAAAAGGAATAGATTTCTATTTATAAGCATCTAATCATAGAATCTACTCAAATGTTGTTATTACTAGCTTTTAAAGCTACCATTACGACAAGTCAAACGGCGTTTTACAAGTCAAAAATTACTTATCGGAAGTAGAATAGAGCAGGACATAAGAAAATTTACACTTATTTACTTTCATGCCCTTGCTGCCTTTTTTTGCTAACGATTGAATCATTCACTCTTCCAAAGAGCATGCAACATTTACATCAATAGTTTAAACACAAACAGATAATAATAGCAACAGCTAACGAAACACACCCGTAAGATACTTTGATTAAACCGCGCCATCTGTTGACGAGTAACGCAACTAAAAAACTTTTTTCACCATTTTCACCATTTTGTGGTGAAATTCATAGAATTATCGGTTCGGGTAAACATTATTATGAATTTAAACAATTTTTGTAAAGTTTTTGAAACACTAATTCGGACACCTAAAAGTTGATGCCGAAAAAGATTTTTTTTCGAGCACAAAAAGACTTAATTTGTCCCAAAATGATTCAACATTATGAATAAGGAACATAAGGGTCACAATCGAATTGAAATGTATTGAGCTGTACCGAGCCCCAAAGCGGGGATTTATGTCCAAAACGCGATCGGCACACAATACGAACAAAACACACACACACACACCTGAGCTCCCCGCCATCAACATCCTGCTGCGTCACGCACTCGAACAAGTGAAAATATCATTATAACACGACAGCCCAAACAAAAAGGGCAAGCATCAGGTGTCCCTAAGTGTTGTGCAACGCTGCTCACCGCCCAGCCCAGGGCAAAGGCGCACGAAATAATCACAATAAATCCCGAACAATAAGTGGTGCGAGCATGCAGCAGGTCACACGAGGGCTTTCCCGCCGGACGTCGCCTAAATTATGCCAAGCGATAATTCTTCCCGCTCGTTCGCTTAATCCTAATTAAATTTTACACACACCGCCACCGTCGCGTGCACCTCAGAGTCACCGGAACGATGCGACAAAAATGCACTCACAAACCAAAAAAAAAAGGAGGAAGAGCGAAACATCATCTTCATAACAGCGCACACCAAGCCCCTCTTAACGAGCGGGTGCAGCGCGGATGCTGCAGGACGAGGGCCGCGTAGTTATGTTGCTTGCATTTCGCGCACTTTTCTCTTCCGAAGCCATTCGTGCTTTTGTCCCGCGGGCCGGGGAATTTATAGAGATGTTACGCTAAACTCGGAACCATCGCTCCGGGCGACATTCGGGGCTCATCGTTTGGCTGCGGCTCAATTTTCTGCGCGCTCGTACCAGCGATAGGTTGCGTTGCTTTTTGCGAAATCATGCTTGTTTTTTTTTCGTTGGTGCACTGCAGTTTCACGTTTCGGCAGAACGCTTCGGCGTTTTCTGTCGAATTCCGTTTTATCAGCGTTTTTTCATTTCAATATTTTGTTTTTATCTCGCGTCGCACGGCGTGTGTGTCGAACCTGGGTTGGAGGCGACTTCGACATTCTTTAGCGATCTTCGATCTACATGTTGTTCAATCTCAATCTTTGGTGTTTAATACATTTCATATACAATGGATTATATTGTTTTTACCTATTTATTTTGCCGATTTATTTTGCCGATTTGCCCCTAAGGCACCGTTCTGGCACCTCTCGAACAAGACATCAGACACGAACAAACCCATTCAATCATATGGAGGTGCTCGGTCAGACAGTCTCGAACAAACCAGACAAACACGGTCTCGAACAAACCGATTTGGTTTTGTCATATGATAATATGTGAAACTCAAACACAATTTCGCACAGTACGTTCTGACAAGGTGTGTAGGTGATTAGTGCAAAAGTCTCTAGCAGAACGCTCGGTTTAATGATTTATGCATGAAATGTTTGTTGTTTTAGGGGAGATAATTTTGTAAAGTATTACAATTGTGGCAAATTTACAACTAATCGAAAAGATTCTCAGGAATCAAATGACACTCTGCGGTTCTAAGAAAATTATACATACAGAAAACAAACAATAATAAATAAAATTGACAGCTGATTGGGAGTTGCTCTTACGAAAAGTAGCTGAAATGCCTGTACAAAAATTTGAAAAATACTAACTTTGATAAATCTGACTGAGTTGAACCTTTTGAATTCAACCAAATCATTCACTCCAAATCCTCCGCACCGAAACATGAATTGAACTGATTTTATCGAAAAAGATTCAACTCTAGGTTCGACACCCCTGCCTCTAGGGTAACCTAGAATCTCGTTATGTGCACCGAAAAGAAACCAGAACTTATGTTTGCATATTTTCTTTCCGAGTTTCGTTTATCGCGCCTCGTTTTTTTTTTCTACACTGCTGGTGCGTGTGTGTGAAGAAACATGAAAAATGTTATTATGATACTTTTGTGAATATTTTAATTTCACCCGCCTCTTCAAACGGCTGCCACCGAGGGCCCGAAGGGCTCGGCAGGGAAAAATGCACGATATCGGGTCGTCCTTCGAACGGTGCAAACGCGCCTAATGCCTCGATCGAACCCGCAGTGCGCAGAATCTGCGGCGCACACCTTTAAAGTGGACCGCTGAATTTCGGTTCTCCTGCAAACAACAGCCGGAAGAAAAAAAGGATTGCGCTCTTGCGCGTAGGCTGATAAATTGGGCTGCAGGCAGTGCGCAGTCGTTAATGTAACACGAGTTCGCACGCATTATGCAGCGGGACGGCCTTACCGGCTCACCACCGTACACGTGTTCTCATGGCGGCAATTGGTGCACTGATTAATGGCATCCCATTACGGGGGGGAATGAGGGTTTGAATTTGGGTTGTGTTTTTAATTAAACCCATCCCAGGATCGATTGCGGTTCGGGCCCCGAAACAGCTGAAGTTTGCTAATAATTTCACACTTCGCCACACGTCCCCACAGAACGAGCAGTGTCATCAGGCTGATTATGTTTCTTGTCTCTTTTCGGGTCACTGAACTGTCAGCGCTGTTCAAACACCCCAGCTTTGAGCGCAGAGAATGTTTCAGTTCGTCCTTAATTGAGTGTTCATTAAGCAAAATAATCATCTCCGCAGGGCGTATTGAGATGGCGAGCAATGGGAGGAATTTGTTCATCATTAAGTGGCACTGCAATGCTATGCAAAAGAAGTTAAACAGACATGATGTTTTTGAAGACGACTTTGAATGGTTTCAAAAATGGGCTTTGAATTTTAAATTTAATATCTGTTATTGTTATTTCTTAGGTTTGATATTGCTAAACTGTTAAATGTCTGCAGAATTTCTTCTGACTTTTACTTCCAGACAACGAAATTTGAGATGAAGTTTTGA
>KZ071458.1:110380-120849 GCA_002091845.1 Anopheles cracens | reverse complement strand
ATTCATAACTGAGTTTCCCGAACGCATCGCCGTTTCCCACTGACACGCACCATAAATGCCACCGAGCGACGGAATGCGTGCCTTTGCTGCGATTGAATGAGATCATGATTTACGGTCAAGCCGGGGACCGGGTGGACCCCGGCGCATAATGGCGACAGCAGAAACTGGGTGAAAATGAGCTGGGCTCATGAGCTGCCGGAAGATGCTGTGGCCGATGAAGTGAGCGCATCGAAAGTCTTGTGCTGGTGACGGGCTGGGGGAACAGTTTGAGGGTTTTGATTTGTGGCAGCGGACAGTTTCTGGTGCTGGCATTGTTTCGCCTGGTTCGTCCGCAAATGAACTCGTAAATGTGAAAATAAACATTTTAAGCAGGTGAAGCATGCGAGAATAGTCTTTGGGGCGGGTGCTTCCGTTGACGCGCAGCAGAGATGAAGAAACTACGCTCGAATGGAGTGAAAGGTTTGCAATCTTTAGTGGTGATTTATGTCATCGTAATGTCACCTTCAAAAGGTGTAACTTGCGAAGACTTGGAGCTCCAATAATAGGGACATTCTAAAGTATACTTCAATTGAAGATTATTTTAACAAATTTTTTCAGCTAATTTACCAGCTTTGGAGTATCATTAATTTCAATACAAAACCGCATCAAAAACGTACAAAATTCAAGTAAAGTTGAATTAAAAACGAAACTAGCAATGTTTCCTTGTAAGTTACTTCCTCTGAATATAGGTACACAATAAAGTTTCATTTTCACCCATTAAAATCGTGCTCTCAAATGCAAATCGAATGGACAAAAAAGAACCCCACAACGGTCCGTTGTATCGAGTCATTAAAGCTCCTTCAACTTTAGCCCGTACAACACATTTCCAACAAATTTATGCACAACTACTGACCAGCAGGCTGCAGCGCACAACAACCCGGCAACAACCCTCCAAACTTACCCCCGACCAAAGGGGTCATAAAATCGTATCCCCTGTTAACAAGCTCCTGCCCACACCGGCCAGCCGTAATAAAACACATCCAGCATCCGATTGACGACTGATTCGGTGCGGTGAGGCACATAAAAAAGCGGTTCCTCTTCTTCTTTATACGCGTCGGAAATGAAGATATACGTGGGCGAGTCGCGATGGTATTTTCGAGCATCGTTTGTCGCGTTTATGTTTTTTGGCAAATTATGCACAGAAATATCTATCAACTATTCATCACCGGGTGCGATCGATCGCAGTAGGCTTCGGTGGTGGTTGAGGTTGTTTTTGTGTTGTTGTTTTATTTCCCCAACAACCGTTTAACCTAACCCGTCCCGAGACCGTTCCGTGAAATGTGAAACGCGAGCCACGCCGGGTCGTTCCAAGCTCCAAGAGCTGACGAAGGTACACAGCAGCATATTTCGGCAGTAGTCAAACTGAAGGAAACCCAGGGCGCACTCGCCTTCTCCGTTTCGCGCCGGGTTTGTCCGTCACCGTCTCCGGGCGTTTGATAATTTACGACGGAAGCCCGGAGTTAATCCGTTAGTTGTCATAAATTTCCGGCCACCATCCGTGACGATCGTGGCGGTTTCTATTCCGCCGAACCGGCGCGAAGTTCGCCGCGTACGCCGCGTGGATTGAATTCTGCGATGACGCGTTGATGTCGCGCGTGGGATAAAATGTGCGTACGGGGCGCGTACGGCGCCGTTGATCTTTCGGGGGCCGGGCCGGGAGCTTGTGTCGGGCCGAGATTAATAACCGATCTCGTCTCGGCTGCGCCCGGACCCTCTCGGCGTTGATATTTCGCTGACGAAAAGCCCATCCTTTCGCCGGGCCGAGGCAGACAACGCGACGGGATGTGGCGCGCGCGCGGGTGCATTTTCATTAGCTAAGACAACAACCTTTCAATGGGGTGCAGATAAGAAGCACTTATGCCGCATGCGAGCGGATGCGAGTAGGAGCATGGGGGTTTTGAATTTAGTGCCCGGTGGTGAGGCAGGATAATTTAGCTGCAAGGTGGTGGTATGCACGCAAAAATGACTCTCCCGTTCGTGATTGCGTATGCGCTTGTGTGTGTGTGCGTGTGTGTGTGTGGGGGTATTCGCGCGTGGAAGCATGCAGGCCGTTTTGTGCGTGCTGATGGTTCGGTGCAACAAATGCATAAATTAATTTAAAACTTTATAACGGATTCATATACATGAGTTTGGAATAAAAAAAAACAAGTTTTGTTAGTTGTAGTTGCCTTTGCTACAAATTAATGATGCATAAACGATTAAAGTTGTGAGATAAACAATTTTCTTATACAGAGTGAAGGCCAAATCGGATAGAATTATATGGCATTTCTTCCAGATTATTCTTTCAGATATTAAAGATATGATGATTTTTTAATGTACAACAATTAAACCAATTTATTGCTGTCACATTAAATATTTCGGTTGCGTAAAATCTATTCTAAAATGATTTCTAGTTAATGCCGGCATTCCACGAGTTATTGAATAGTATTTTGGTTTTCCAAGAAATGCATTGGGAAGAAATGGCCTTAGCTGTCTCTAATTTCGTGGTTCAGTCTTATGGATTACCTTTACCTGAGCATTTACTGGAAACTGGATTCATCAGGTCGACCAGGGTATAACCACACAGACGAAGAAGAAGAATAAGAAATTCATTTGAAGATCCTGAAAATGAATCTTAGAAATTGCCTTTCACAAATGACTTTATCAATTAATGATAAATGCAGCTTAGAAGACCAAAGATAGAGACTTATGTTAGTAGATTAGTAAAAAGGGGTAACTAAGTTTTAATTAGATCGAAGCATTGGTAAGTTTAATTTATGCCAATAAGGCTGCATAATGGGGCTCAAGTCATTGGAATCTTTCTCTTCAAATCTAATTTGTGTTACAGGATTTAGAACTAACTATCCAGATGGTCATAACCAATATGATGGAGAGCCACTACAACGTAGATAGTGACGCCAAATAAAAAATAAATAGTATTAAAAAAGTGTTTTAGCGGATAATCGATTGAATTTGATGATCACGACTACTTACATCAAATTCAGAATGAATAACATTTAATTACACCGCAAATTACGAACCAGACAGATATATTCGAACATAAATTTTATCTAAACTTCCAAAAAGTTTTCAAAATCGATTAAACCTATGCGCCAGCATTAATATTTTATTGGTTCGATTACATCAAAACGGTTTGAGCTGTACTAAAACTATTGTCCGCTCGATGTTCATGAACGAATCCATTTTCATAACTCAAACCTTTGCCTCCACCCGGTTCCAAAACAAACTCCGTTTAATTAAACCTGCGGTTTAACGGGACTCGCAGTATAATTTCATCAACGAAAAAAACAACATTCATTGATAATCGATTCTTCACTCGTTGGCCCGATGGGTCGTTGCGGTTGCGTCGAGTTTGCCGCTCGGCCCCGCAGCAGCAGCAGTCACGCAGGGTTCCAAATTTAGCTAGTCAGCGGCAGCGGCGGCACAGGTCGGGTCGGGCGGGAAAAATCAACATAAACACATCGGGTTGTTGTCAGCTCCGAGCCGGTCGATTAATTGCAAACCGCGGCCGGTAGCCAAACGGCCCGAAACCTGTCGAGTTGTCTAATAATTTTCTATTACACGTTCAGCTGTCGATCGTGCCGGGGGAGGAGGGGGATGAAGTTTAGAAGGGGGGTTGGGAGGTTGCGGTTGGCTGCGGTAGCCAGCGGGTGCCAGCCGATCGTATGGTAATTATGGTTTCGGTCGTCGCATCAGATGCAAAACCGGTTGGCGTTTGGCGGTGGTCGTGGTGGCGTGGTAGCGCGAACGCCGTGAAATGGTGGCGAAAATCGAGCAATCGCTAAATTGGAAATTGGAATAACGCTCCGGCCCGGCGTCCCAACGGCCACCCTGTCACCCACAGCGCCCTGTGTCGTCATCGTGGCTGTGTTGATTGAATGACAGCTCGTTTCGGTTTCGGGTGGCGCAATATTTTGGCACCACCCCATCGCCACGCCAGATTCGAAGGTCCTTGCTTCGGTTGGCGGGTTAGCATCTGTTGTCAGGACTCGAGGAGAGAGAGAGAGAGCTAGAGAAAGAGAGACGGTAGAGCTATTTAAAACTGGCCGGAACGATTAATACCTCACTGCGCCGGTGCGAGCGAGGCGGCAGATCCGCTGGCAGCACTGTCATTATCTATCCAGTAGGTTATTATTTTATCATTACCCATGTGTTACTGCGTGCGGCCGCTTCCTGGCAGCCCCTGCCACGATCGGCCAGGACCCGACGCGGTACAATCGATCAGGGAACCATCCCGCGCCCGGTGCGTGCGTGTCACCCGGTCCTTTATGATTTTCTGTCTAATTTTGATAAATTGTATAATTAAAGGGTCATTTTCCCGTTGCCCGAGCGCGGTTGTGGTTGTGGCTGCCATGGGTAAACGAGGTAATGATAAAAAAAATCCTGCCTTTAAGCAAGCGTTAATGGAGGAGCATCCTTCCGCTGGGCTGTGAGCGTGAGGCGAAGAAGGCTGCGCGAAGAAAAGGCATCCCTCCGGTTCGAGTGTTATTTATTAGAGGTTCCAGCGGGACGCAAATCAAGGATCGAACCGAAGGACCTCTGCGCCTGGCCAGCTGACGGCGGTTTCACTTACTTTCTTAACACTTCGGGCCCAGCACCGCGACAGACAATGTATGACATTAGCTGACGATTATCGAAGTTTAAAAAAGGGTAGATCAACCGTCTCATTAGCTGCGCTTTCTTTAAATGAAACGTTTAGCGTGTAAAAAATGCTGTTGCAGCTAGTGGTTACGATGTAAATATATGGTTAACATTCGATTGTACCGAGAATACGAGAGAGAATAAAAAACATTCTTGACGAAAAAAGTTAACAAAGAAAGACATCCTCGATTCAAAAAAAAAAAGTATAATAATGTGTAGTTTGTTTTTGTAATTTCTTCAATCCCCCGAAAGTAAGAATCCATCCCGGAACGAACCTCACAGCACCGAAAGCTCGTCTGGAAAATGCAAAGTTTTTCCATACCTAAGCACTCGGTTTTTCTTCCGAGTCCCATTTGCATGTTCCACCATGGGGGAAAACCCATAAATCATCGCCGCCAGCGAAAAGCGATGATTTACTGCCAAGATTTTCCCTCTGACACGAGAGGACCCGGTTGCAGCCCTTGCTCCCTTGTCGGTCTTATCTCGTTTCTTTCGCTTGCCCCTGGAAAAGTTTGCCCAGTTTGTTGCGATCGATTTTCGACCGAAAGAAAACAGTCTTACAAAAGTCTCATTAGAATAGATAGGCAACTCGGGTAGGTACATCAAACAAGCACGCTTCAAGATTGTGAAGTTTGCGAACCGTTTCACGGTTAATTTAGATGCAAATTTAATTAGCTCATCATTACATAGATCGCAGGGAGGCGTGTGCGTGCGTTTTTGTATGGATGGCAACATGCGAAAAGGTGTAGAACGTTGTGGAGCACCAAAACAAACAGCTCACTGGTTGATTTATTGTGCTGATGAGCAGCGAGATCATGTACCGATTGCATTTTTCTCAGAAGTGGACTGATTGTAATGTATTTTGTGTGTGTTTTTTTTGCTTTCACAGGTCCACTATCAGTCGATCGGTTTCCAGAGGCGGACGACGACGTCGATGTGGATGTGGAGCAGTGCAGTGATTCGGAGACACCGGCCACATCCCATCGAAGTGGGGCGAAACATCGAACCTCTCAGGCACGTGGCGGAGCGAGATCACCGACGCGAACCACTGCCAGCCCTTCGGATGACGAGCGGCTTACGCCGGAACCGGCACAGGTAGCACGTTTGGTTGGATATCGGCTCTACAACGAATTCTAATATCTATATTCCTTTCTTGATCACTTCTGCTCCAGTCCAAGTCAACCATTGTTGGATCGTGCAACTGTGACGAGCTGCGACCGGTCCAGTGTCACCTGGAGACGAAGGAGCTGTGGGACAAATTTCACGATCTCGGCACGGAGATGATCATCACCAAGACGGGCCGGTAAGTGAACGGGTCAACCGACTACTACATTATGCATAAAGCTGCCACCCAGAGCGAGTACTTCCTTGACAGCCTTGACGATGTCACAGCGATGTCCCACAGCGAACTCTACCTTTGACAGCTGTGTCAATCAAAACCCCCAGCCTGCTGTGGCGGTCTGTTTGACGGTGTCTCCTATCTCGCCCGCTCCCACGAAGCCACGGGCACATCTGTCAACAGTGTAAAAATGACTGTTAAATAATGTGTGCGCCGTTCAGGGCGCCGCACAAGTAGAGAGAGAGAGCAAAAAAAAGGCTTGTGTGCACACGCAGCCAGCTACCGGGCGCAAACGGTGTCACGGTGCGTCCTGACCTGTGGCTGTGTGCCGGCAACGCATGGGCCCCCGCTTGTAATTGCGGGCAAATGAGTTTGTAATCGCGGAGCAATTAGCACACCCATGCGCTCGCTTCGGAGCGGTTGCAGCCGGCTGCGCGGCGAGTAGTAGTTGCGTTCCGCGCAGGCACAGACACGGGCACCCGATGACACGTGTCGTGGGGGGCCGAGGTTGCGATCTGATGGGTGAGTTAGATAGGCTTTGGAGGCAGTGTGCTGGAACGAAGCTGTGAGTGACTAGCTGTGACTAGCTCTATGTAGTACGGAGGATGGATGCTTGAAGGCAATTTTAAAGAGTCATATTCAGTAGGCGAAGTCAAGGTGGTCAAAGTGTGATTTTCCATACAAGGCAAGTTCGCGATATATCAGTTGTTGCAGCATATCTGATTCTGTATGTACGTGTAGAATTCAGAACTCCATAAAACATCTCCATAATACTCAAAACAAAGTGGATGGATACAAATATCTAAGATAAGATTTAAAAAAATCTGATTGATTCTCACAATCTTTAGCCTTCTTCGTTTCATACACTTTTACTTGAATTGAGTCTGAACTGAGTCTGAAAGACCTGATGATCTGTTGATGATGATGATCCGTCTCTCTCGTACACTTGATGTCTATGAAGACGACAAAAGAGGGCTCTTCAATTGATTGATTGACTGAGAAGATACTTGATCTATTTATTTGTTATTACTTGATGATATCAACTCTTATTTGCTATATGACGTTACAGATTATCTTGAATTCTATTTGGTCCTAAAAGATCTTGTGAATGCTCGTCAAGAATATCGTTCAGGTATACAATGGTTAGGAATGTTCCATTACGGATGATGTGCATTCCATGAGGATCATGCACTTTTATACTTGAATCATACTCAAATCAAGGTCAAAATCAAATTGGACCACGAAGATCTTAGATGGAACCTGGTCGTAAAGATAAACGGTAAAGAGAGTACACTTCCAATAGGATCCTATTTCTAAGAGTTCATGTCCTTCAATATTGCCATAATCAAGGTCACATCCAACGTCGAAGGCATTTTCTCACCGAAACGACACCCGGGCCAGATTTGTCAGCAATCGATCAGTCGCGCCACCATGCGCGGTGCGCTCCATAATCCCATCCTGCTCAACGCGATGGCAGCCAGCTTCTCACGCGAAAGGTTCGAATTTTCTCAACCGGCTTTGCATGTGCGCGATGCTTTTATTGCTTTACGAGCCGGCCAGTGGTCTAGCGTCCCCCACCCGGACGATGTCCCGTAACAAGCAAAACCCAGTGTTTACATCCCGGGGTCGGGTGTGTAAGCTCGTTACCGGTGTTCCGCCGGCAGAACCCAGAACAACCTCACGCTCCGGCATGGCTCCGGGGGTTGTTAGGAGGTGTGAAAAACAACGAACGTCACGAAGATCACCAATCATAATCAGGTTCGATCGGATCGCGATGCTCGGATCGGTGATGCGAAAAAAGAACCTTGTCCATACTGTTGGAGGGGAATCTCGGCTCTCGGGCACTTTTATGACTTTTCGTCGCCACAATAAAGCAATAAACTCGCTAATCCAGCTGATGAAAGTGATAAATTTCCACGCTGTCAATGGCAAAACACCGATCGGTGCCTGGGCCCGGCTGATGGGCCCCATCGCGGAACCTGGCCAGTGCATTTCAAACGGGTTTATCGTTTGCTGGATGTCGCTGACACCGGCCGTGACACTGGCCCAGGGGATCACATCGCATGTCCCACACCGACACTGACCACACCGAAGCAATTGTACGCCCGGAGGGCCATAGAAATTCCTCCCGTGGGGAGAAGGAGGCCCGGTTTTACTGCGTTCCCTGTTTCAATTTCTTCAAATAAAATCATAATTTACGGTTCCCTTTTGCCGGCGCGTTTCGCTCGCGATCGGCGCCGCCGTCCCACATGCACGGGGCACATTTAAAGTGGACCTGCCCTGTCAGCGACTGTCCGCTGCCGAGTGGCTGCCGCGGGTTTCGCGCGCAGACCCGCTGGACCCCGAACCCGGTGTGAAATAAATCAATAAGCATAAAGGCAAGATTTACGCTTATAGATTTCGCCCGGTCGCCGAGATCCGTTCGGGGTGGTGTGCTGTGTGCGATGCTGGCTTTATTATTTTTATCTCCACACGCTCGCTGACACGCTCACGAATTCATCTCCCCAAAACTGGCCGCTAAGTCGGCTGGAAAGCCTCGGCGTCCCCCTCGCTCGTTGGGCTCGTGCTTTTTTTATGAGTTTAACACGTTGGAGTTTGTTGGTTTTGGGTCGGTTCGGCTTCCCGCTGGCGGCCATCACGCCGGGGTTGGTGCAAAGCATTCCAAACGCGGCCCGGTGGAACGACCTAGCGCTCCATACATGCGGACTGGAGGATGGTTTTATTAGAGCTGCATGTACCCGCTCACCTCTTAACACCGGGTTTCTGCACCGGCCAACGGGCCGATCTGCGCGAATTTATTGACTGCGAACGTATGCCGATCAGGGGTCGGTTTGTTTTGGGCCATAAAGTTGAAGATGATACGAGACGGGCTCGTCATCTGCACGCTGACACATCGAACGACCGTGAGCATCGCCTTATTGGAGCTCGATAATCGCTCTGACGGTAACAAAGGATTTATTCCATCGGTAAGGAATGCGATTATAAAACCATACGTAACGTCTAGTCTTGACTGTTCTGAATCGCAGTTGAAATTTACATCATAAAACAGTCTTTAATTGGGTTCACACGAAAAGCCAAACTCGTGCATTTGCCGCGATCGAGAAATAAATGAAACTAACGGTTCCACACCTACCAACCTACCGGTATCTTATCTTATCGGCGCGGCCGATAGAAAACATGGTCGTTACATGCTTCTGTGCGTCGGTGCTTCGACACCAGCCCATGGTGCATGGCCACGGGAACCGGTTCCCGGTGGGCCAGCGCTTCCGCTAATCGGTAATCGACAAGGTGTGTTGCTCTCGCAACGAACGAACGCGACTTTGTGCGTTTTATCCGTGTCTTAAACGCAACCACTCTTGGGGGCATGTGTTTATCGCTGCAACGGCAGCCAGCGGTTTTGTGATATCGGCGCGCGTTTTGTTTCATATTTAACGGCAACCTTTCGGAAGATCGACCTCAGCGATAGGAAGCGGAGAGTCCGAAGCCGAACTAAAGGGAGACATCCTTGGGGCTCCTGGCTCGGGCCACCAGGATCGAAGCTGGGGCAGATCGTTATCGGTGGTACATGCATTGCCTGAGCAAGAACACTTCACTTGCCGCGTTGAACGACCGTTTTAAGGTGGATTACGGTTGTATTTGGGCGTTAGAAAAGTATTGCGATTCGATGGAGATTCGCTATTCGTTAAATATAAAGAATTTGATTTTTCAAAACTATAGCTATTGACTTATTTGAAAATAAATGTCCATATAAATAAATGTCTTAAAAAGTCTTTTCAATTTCTTACACAATATTGTTGATTTTCCAGATCTCAAAAAGATGACGTTAGAATACTTGTAAGAATATATCTAGGGTAACGATAGCATCAGATGTATTTTCATAAATTATTTTTAAGACATCAATTTTAGTAGAAAATTTACTATAACTATTTTGATCACAAAAAATAGAATTCGAACATTTTTAAAGAAAATTTATATGGAAAGAATTCTTACAAATTCCTATTGCAGTTGAAATTTTTTGTTAAGACACTGTTTTATAACAAACTACAAAGCAAGTCTTACTGTATTATCTAATTACATGAACACCTTGCATACTGTAAATGTTGACTAATTTCATTATTGTATAATTTTGTATTATGTAGCTGCTAAATATAAGAATTTTTTTAACTCTATCTGGTTTGTTCATTCTCTATAATTCTCTATAATCTCATAAAGATTATGCCATTGCTTTTTTATTCTTTTTTATTTTATTTTCTTTTTTATTATCATAAAATTGTCCGCCTAGTAGGCTTAACAAAAGGAATACTTATATACTATCTTAAAATTAACCTAGCCTATCCTGAACTTAATAACTCTAATACGGTTAGGGAATAGGAAAGGGAACTTAGACTGGGAATATGAGAGGAAGGATCGTGACCAGGATGTGATAGGATTAGAGAGAGTTGTAGTGGCA
>KZ071458.1:78591-106211 GCA_002091845.1 Anopheles cracens | reverse complement strand
ATCCAATGCAATTTTCTTGAGAGCGGAACTTAAAACTAGCTGAATTTATTCCGAATAAATAGTAGATAAGTCAATCTGTCAAAACATAGTCATGCGTTTGACAGGCAGTGACAGAAAACCCAATACAGGGGCACTAGAACACATGTATCACTTCTATGGTGCCACCCTGTATATATTTTATCAATCTTACCATTTTCAGAAATCAAAGGTCTTCTCAAAGTCTATTGATATTAAAACAATAATTATATCATTAATGCAAACGTTTCTTAAGTTTGTTCGGTACATATAGCTCTATTCAATACGATCTCTAAATGGACCGTAAATCTATATTGCATGTGGAATCTGTTGAAGGTTTACAACGGACCTTAAAAAAAAAATCCTCTTACAACCTTTCACGCCTGAATCAGCGCCGGCGTTCCATCGAAAAAAGCCTCAGTAATTTAAATATTATTTTCATAGCACCAGTTTCGGTTTGTCATCGCTTTCTCGGCTGACCCACTACCTCCTGGGGGTAACATCGGTGGCAGTTTCTGCCTCATACCTCGGTCCGGTTCAGTTTTGTTTTAATTTCCTGCGCGATGAAAAGCATTCGTCTATCCATTTTCATCGGCTCACGAACTGTCTCGGGCTCGGAGTGAGAGAAAGAAAGAGAGAAAGAGAGACAAAAAACCCGTACCACTCGGAAGATAGTGATCGCTGTCGGTTACAGTACGATGAATATATTTCGTACAATTTTCACTCCACCGACGCCGCATGGAGTTTTCCAAACGGGCTCTCCTTTCAGCGGTCAGTTGGCCGTGAGTTGGCAAAAAATGGTGCCGCGCTCCAAATGTATTGCAACAGCGCTCGCGCGCGACTTATCCGCAAACTGTCCGGGAAACGTAACCTCTTCAGCGTCCTAAAACAAACGATATGAATAAACACAAAAAAAAACCGTCCGAGAAAATAGTGTTGTATCATTTTCATTAAAACTAAACCCATCAGGCGGTCACTCATCGGTGGAAAAAGCGCCCGAAAAGGAACGAAGAAAAACACAAAGTAGCTGAGGAACTTGTTTTCCACTCTCCACCGGTGGAAAAGTTCGGAACGTCCGCAAGTCGTGCATTTCGTTTGTCGTGAAATTGAATTCTCCGTCTTCGTGCTGAGTGTTCATTTTTCCATTTATCTTAGCATTTCCTTTTCATAACTGTTCCATTTGTTGCTTGTTTTGAGCGAGTCATTACGGATTGTTGTGTGTGTTGTGTTTTTTTCTTCTTCTGTGTGGCGTTCGCATTGTTTCATGCGCTCATTCGACGTTTGCTATGCTTTCGTTAACCCATTCGCCCACCTTTAGGGAGCGATATGAAATGAACGGATAAAATGTAATTCCGATGGTAATGGTGTGTAAAAAGTGCTAACTCACGGCCATCAAGCTGCTTCCTTCTGCACGTGCAACTGTGGCAGTATGACCAGCGCTTGAAGCATAATGTTGAAGGAGGAGGGCTCACTTGGAGTAGCAGCGCTCTTTTTGTTACTTCAATATTTATTTACATAATTTCAACGATTGCTAATTTCGGACGGCGATGCTCCAGGATCGATAAGCCCGGTGGTCTCCCCATCCGTGGGACTTTTCACAATGATAGCGCGGCTCGACTGAGTGCTGACTTGAAAATAGGGTGCTAATTATTGACGTTACTGCTGTGGTTGGCGCGCGTTGATCATCAAGGATCGTTGCATTCGTTGGGTAGGATTTAAAATTTCATTGTCATTTTCCGTGCCTTAATCATTGTACGGGCCATATTTTTCACCTCATTCACCGCCATTTGGGGTGCCGTTGGGCACCAACGTCTTGGGCTTATTAATGCAGCGAATTAAGGGCTTTATTCTTTCGGCGCGATCGCGAACCGGGAGCGCTCTACGACGACAGTTCGGCTAGGGAAAATCCCTCCTATCAGCCCTGAACGATCGGATGGAGTCTAGTGCGGGTAAGGGCCGCTTTAAGTGCTCCCGGAATGATTTACACTTTTGCTATGCATACCAAATGTTTCCGTGTCCGCTTCCTTTCCCAGAAAACTTGCGCAGTGGACCGCACATACACACCGAAAGCTTAATGGCAGCGCAGAACCGATTGAGCCGCCGAATGCTTGAAAACGAAACAAATGCTAAAAACCAGTAAACAGACTAGTTTAGACGACGACGAGTGAGAAGCGAAAAATCCATATAAGTGACTTTTGTTCCCCGGGGACCGTGGGGCTGGTGCTTTAGCTCAATTAGCATAATACCGATCATAAAAAAGGAAGAAAAAACCCGAACCACACACACACACTCTACTCCCTCCGGTTTTGATCGTAAAATCAGCTGAAAAACTGCTTGTCCGACATGACCTTAACATAATTCATTTTCGCTTTCGCTCAGCAGGTCAGCGCGCGCGGTTGCTGTTTGCACTGGACCTGGAGCTAGAGGGACACGGCGCGAAGGTTGCCGCAGGAAACGGCCGGTGGGACCGAACCGGTGGCACACCTGTTTCATTAACGAAAACGGAATGCGTCTGCGTCGACGCGGGATGTTTTGGCGCTGGTGCTTTGGGCGCTGGCTAATGAAAGATCTTCCATGCTTTGATGGTTTCGTTTATTCGATTAGGAGAGTCACAAAAGAATATTTTTCTGTTGGTCGATGAAAGAACAAAATTCATTTTTTTATCATGAGGCGCTTTTTGAGTTTGTACTTTAGGATTTGCTAAGGTTGGATCCACTGGATTAATTTTCAACATTTTAGAAAACATTGTTTATCTGTTTGTAAAAGATGTCCTTTTGACGATCATGACTAACACTATCAACCAGCAATAGAAAAAAATATTTAAAAATCAAAAGTAATCAATAATCAAATAAAAAGATTCAAAACTATTATATTTTCTTTAATTTTGCCTCAAAAAATGGCTTCAAAACCAACAAGGAATGATTTTTTTTTTAATTTTCTCAATAGCTCTCAATTCTTTGTAGCAATGTTTATCTTCGTCATAATGACATAGTGACAAAAATAATACATATTTTGTGTTTCTTCGAAAAAATCGATCGAGACCTTTCCATAAACAAGACAATCTTGTACAATGTCGTCCTGTTACATTGTTAAACTCTCTTTATGATTACGTGTAAGATTGTTATTTATGAGCTCAACGCATCGCAGCCGCAACAAACTGTGGGCCCCATCAAAGACACATGTCAAGGAGGTCCCTTTCTGATAGGAAACCTGTCCTTGCTTTCTTGGGTGTGTGTGCGTCTCGTAAATTATCGCATTAATTTAATCAACTTACCACTCACTTCGAGCGCTTTTCGTACGAAACAGCTGATAAAACATCGGCGATAGTGTTGATTACAAAACAGAAACGCGCTTCAGAGGGATCTCTCTAATCAAGAGCTCGAATCGTTGGTTCATTACAATTGTGCGAGGGCCACCACCACCAGCACACAAATATTAATCGCTTAGACGATGAGCCGCTGCAGACGGAGCAGACGCGAGCGGGAAAAGCTGCAAAATAAAATGAAAAATACTCAACACGGAAAAGGCAGCACCCGAATGTGGCTGCAATTCAGCCAACCAATAAATGATGCCTCGATCGTGGTGGTTCTCTCCCTCCCTATCTCTCTCCCTCTCTCTTTTGCTCTCGGCCACCGCAGACAGAATCAAATACTCATCAATCATTTTTCGCACTCAAGTAAAACTGACATCGAACACGGGCTTGAAAATGATCGCGGGCGCAGCCGACAATGTTGGACAATCGGTTTTGGGTGGAAAATGCACATGCAGACAGGAGGCGAGGGAAAACATACCTGCGAGCTGCCTGTACGCTGCAATGGGGATAATTTTACAGCGATGTTGTGTTGGTGTGAAAAAATCGCAAAGCTCCTGTGGCAAAAGGGAGACAGAGAGATAGAGAAACACTTTAAACGTACACAAAACCCATGTGCGGGATGTGCACACTAGCACAACAACAACAACAAAACAACACATCACAACAAATGGCAAAAGTATCTGTTTATACGTTTCCACTGTGCCATGATTAATCTGGGTGCATCAATCAAATCCGCGCGCTGGTGGTGCTGACTGCAACGACCACGGGCTCTCGAAATGGTGCAATGCAGCAAACGACGTGGAGTGGAGCACGATAAGAAAACCAGCCACGGAAAAGGTAAACATCGGGTGGCAGAAAGCATAAAAGCCCCGTCTGTATGACACACATGCTGGCGCGAAAGGATGCGGACGTGCGACTGTGGCCACCGTGTGCCACGGATTAGGTTCGCATGTGCGTGAGTGTGTTGATTGCCGCGCTCGTTTGTGGTTTTGGTGGCCGTCCTAAGGCCCGGCCCTGGGATTGTGCGCACATGGTGGGCGTTGCGGACCGAAATTGATGCACACAAGTCAAATAAAGAGCCATCAGGGTGAATTTTCTTTACACATCATAATTCATTCGCGTGTGCTCGTGCGATCGATGGTAAAGGATGGGAAGAAATGTTTGGAAAACACGATGCACATGTTTCAGAACGCTTCAGTATATTGTGTACATCTTTTTTTTTGTATTTAGTACAACAGTTTTATGGTTTTAATGATATTTATAATGATTAATAGCTACAATATTGTTATTGTTTGTTTGATCAGTTTCTTTTGTGTAAGAGGTCTCGTGCAAAACATTTTCCTAAAATTTTCTAGCTAAATGTATATATTTTTGTAATCAATTTCTTTACTCACCTAAGAAACTAGTAAGTTCTTCATAACTCTCATCAGAATCATCAACTGTACTTGCCCTCCAGCAGTTCCAATACATCGTTTGTTCTTCAAAGCATGCAGTTCATGTTTTTCATTATCATTTTCAAGTTAGTTCTAGACGTACTTCAATTTTGAGTGATAACTTTATGAAGACAAACACATTTTAAGTAAAGTGAATTTTGAATCCAACTTCTGAACTTGAAGTTCATATGGTTCAATTTGAAGTATCAATAATATCGATTCAAATATGTGCTCCAATTCTTGAGTTTTCTACAAAATCTTAAACTCCCACGGGCAAAATGAATAAGCAGTAACGCAGGTCCACTTACGTTATTGAAGGCCATATATTGTAGAGTAAATCAACAATTTTTTAAATTAATTTTACACTTTTTCAGTTGAATTTCTTATTTTTTCCATATCTAATAGTTATGATGTATATTTTTTTATATCTAAACACAGTGTTGTGTTGTTCGAAGCTATGCTCTCCATTTTATAGAACCTTTAATATTTCATCTAAGAATTATCTACCTCGTTCCACTCCTTCTCACTCACACCTTTTACACACTCCTCCGGCCTAGAGAAACGTCATTTCTGTAAACGACCGCAGTAGCACGCGTGGCAAGCGCATTGTCTATTCGCAGCAAACCGGACCGTGGCAAAGTGAATCCCAATTGTTTGCGAGTAGTGCAGCGACGGACGTAAAACGAAAGAAAATAAATTGCGAACCATAACTCATCTGCCGCTTAGCCAGCGTGGTACAGCCGATACCCGCGCTCCAGAACCGGCGTGCTGCGGCGAATGCGGGAAACAAGCTTGGTAATTATTAACAAATTACTCACCCGTAAGCGAGTAAGCTGGGCTGCGCTCGAGAAATACTTTCGTACAAACAAACTCACACTTAAAGAGTGAATCGGAATCGATTACGAGCGGGAGGAGGAAACCCGGCGAAGGGCACCGAATGGTTCGGATAGAGCGAACCGAAAAGGCGTTAAATCGAGCGCACAGGTATGAAAAATGAAGTAAGTTCTTTCACTCGCTAGCGAGACCGGCTGGGCGAACGGCGCACGGTTATAAAGGGATTTCAATTTTCCACCTCATTTCATACACTCCATTAGGCGTAGTGACCATTAATTCCATGGCGAAGCTTGTCTCGAAGAAAGGTGCGCGCGCAGGAAATGAAAAGAACCTTCGTACCGGTTCGTTCAATTTCGATCGTTGATCGGTGCCTGTCCAAGTGGCGAAACATCGGCCGCTACCGCACGCGAAAGTGAGATTCGCACAGGGCCGCCCCGATGTAGTGTGTAATCGGCCCGGGAATGCACTTCCTGCCGTGGGGAGATCCTGTCCATTTCCCGGCAGAAGTCATCGGCTGGCCGTGGGGTAGTTAAGTGCAGGAACCCATTGGGAGTCGTTGCCCGTTCAGTTCGCTCTCCCGCATATCGGTGTGCATCCGTGTGCCTGTTTTTTTACTGCGCCGCTCTCCCGTCCAGGAGCATACAAAGTAATGACAGATGTTATTAATTTCTGTTCCCACCTTTTTGCCTCATTACGGGTGGCGCTTTTTTGATCGGAACCGGCGGCAGTGGCGATGAGTTCCGGCCACCAGCCACCAGTCCAGCTGTACTTAAATATTATGATATAGCTCAATTTCCGTCTCGGGTGCGCGATAGACCATTGCCCGTTGGTTTCGTTGACTGCTGGTGGCTTCGTTGGTGGTTTCTGTTGGTTTTTTTTCAAGTCGGTTTCAATGTTGCGTACAATTTTTCAGTATGACGTGAGGATCACGGGATCACGTTATTTTAATGGTAAAACATCAATGAAATAAGCACGAATGGAGGCAAATTTAAGATGTACCACATTGTGCACATTCCCATCAGAAACTTATCAGCTTTCGACAACCCAAAACGGTCAATTTCTCCTAAATTGAACGGTTTTACAACACGTTTTAACCAACAAAAATGGCGTAAATTAAAAGTCCAGCATCGTTTGTTACCATTTCACATTTTTTTCCATGCCCCAACTGCATGAATTCATCGTTCATTCGCTCACCCGAAATTAGACCCAAACGAGGTCGTGTACGTGTGTGTATGGCTGTGTTACAATTACGCTTAAATGATGAGGGTACCATCATCGTTTCAAGTCCATCCATCCATCGCACCGGACAGTTGCCGTTGTGATCCTCTCAGAGATCGATCATTTGTGCTAATGACAGATGTCAAAACTGGCTCCTCTCGGACTTCACGGAGACCGTAAAAAAGGGGTGCCGCACCATATTGTGCCGCAAGATCGTTGTTCTCTAAGCCCACTTCTTGTTTTCGGTACAACCGGCAGCTGACGTAGCTTCGTGTGGAAGCAGCTAAAGCAGAACCACACAAGACGCACTGCTCTCTCTCTTTCTCCTTGCAGAGTGGGATAATAATAAGACTCTAATAAGGCACGAGAGCTGCGCTGGGGAAACTTTTCCAACCACTCCCAACCGTGCACGATCGCTCGGCAGGCTTTTTGTGTAAATTGAATTGTTGTCGATTAAATTCATCTTAACTGGATGGAAATGAATTTGAAACGAAACCGCCAATAGCTCAATTTCCGTCTCGGGTGCGCGATAGACCATTGCCCGTTGGTTTCGTTGACTGCTGGTGGCTTCGTTGGTGGTTTCCGTTCGTTTTTTTCAAATCGGTTTGAATGTTGCGAACAAATTTTCAGTATGACGTGAGGATCACGGGATCACGTTATTTTAATGGTAAAATTTCAATGAAATAAGCACGAATGGAGGCAAATTTATGATGTACCACATTGTGCACATTCCCATCAGAAACTTATCAGCTTTCGACAACCCAAAACGGTCAATTTCTCCTAAATTGAATGGTTTTACAACACGGTTTAACCAACAAAAATGGCGTAAATTAAAAGTCCAGCATCGTTTGTTACCATTTCACATTTTTGTCCATGCCCCAACTGCATGAATTCATCGTTCATTCGCTCACCCGAAATTAGACCCAAACGAGGTCGTGTACGTGTGTGTATGGCTGTGTTACAATTACGCTTAAATGATGAGGGTACCATCATCGTTTCAAGTCCATCCATCCATCGCACCGGACAGTTGCCGTTGTGATCCTCTCAGAGATCGATCATTTGTGCTAATGACAGATGTCAAAACTGGCTCCTCTCGGACTTCACGGAGACCGTAAAAAAGGGGTGCCGCACCATATTGTGCCCTTTAATATTTCATCTAAGAATTATCTACCTCGTTCCACTCCTTCTCACTCACACCTTTTACACACTCCTCCGGCCTAGAGAAACGTCATTTCTGTAAACGACCGCAGTAGCACGCGTGGCAAGCGCATTGTCTATTCGCAGCAAACCGGACCGTGGCAAAGTGAATCCCAATTGTTGCGAGTAGTGCAGCGACGGACGTAAAACGAAAGAAAATAAATTGCGAACCATAACTCATCTGCCGCTTAGCCAGCGTGGTACAGCCGATACCCGCGCTCCAGAACCGGCGTGCTGCGGCGAATGCGGGAAACAAGCTTGGTAATTATTAACAAATTACTCACCCGTAAGCGAGTAAGCTGGGCTGCGCTCGAGAAATACTTTCGTACAAACAAACTCACACTTAAAGAGTGAATCGGAATCGATTACGAGCGGGAGGAGGAAACCCGGCGAAGGGCACCGAATGGTTCGAATAGAGCGAACCGAAAAGGCGTTAAATCGAGCGCACAGGTATGAAAAATGGAGTAAGTTCTTTCACTCACTAGTGAGACCGGCTGGGCGAACGGCGCACGGTTATAAAGGGATTTCAATTTTCCACCTCATTTCATACACTCCATTAGGCGTAGTTCAGGGTGAATTTTCTTTACACATCATAATTCATTCGCGTGTGCTCGTGCGATCGATGGTAAAGGATGGGAAGAAATGTTTGAAAAACACGATGCACATGTTTCATAACGCTTCAGTATATTGTGTACATCGTTTTTTGTATTTAGTACAACAGTTTTATGGTTTTAATGATATTTATATTGATTAATAGCTACAATATTGTTATTGTTTGTTTGATCAGTTTCTTTTGTGTAAGAGGTCCCGTGCATAACATTTTCCTCAAATTTTCTCGCTAAATTTATATATTTTTGTAATCAATTTCTTTACGCACCTAAGAAACTAGTAAGTTCTTCATTACTCTCATCAGAATCATCAACTGTACTTGCCCTCCATCATTTGCTCTTCAAAGCATGCAGCACATGTTTTTCATTATCATTTTCAAGTTAGTTCTAGACGTAGACCTACCTTTACGCTTGCGACTTCAATTTTGAGTGATAACTTTATGGAGACAAACACATTTTAAGTAAAGTGAATTTTGAATCCAACTTCTGAACTTGAAGTTCATATGGTTCAATTTGAGGTATCATTAATATCGATTCAAATGTGTGCTCCAATTCTTGAGTTTTCCACAAAATCTTAAACTCCCACGGGCGAAATGAATAAGCAGTAACGTAGGTCCACTTACGTTATTGAAGGCCATATATTGTAGAGTAAATCAACAATTTTTTTTAAATTAATTTTACACTTTTTCAATTGAATTTCTTATTTTTTCCATATATAATAGTTTTGATGTATGTTTTTTTTTATATATAAACACAGTGTTGTTCGAAGCTAAGCTCTCCTTTTTATAGAACCTTTAATATTTCATCTAAGAATTATCTACCTCGTTCCACTCCTTCTCACTCACTCCTTTCACACACGCCTTCGGACTAGATCCCATGTGCGGGATGTGCACACTAGCACAACAACAACAACAAAACAACACATCACAACAAATGGCAAAAGTATCTGTTTATGCGTTTCCACTGTGCCATGATTAATCTGGGTGCATCAATCAAATCCGCGCGCTGGTGGTGCTGACTGCAACGACCACGGGCGCTCGAAATGGTGCAATGCAGCAAACGACGTGGAGTGGAGCACGATAAGAAAACCAGCCACGGAAAAGGTAAACATCGGGTGGCAGAAAGCATAAAAGCCCCGTCTGTATGACACACATGCTGGCGCGAAAGGATGCGGACGTGCGACTGTGGCCACCGTGTCAATTACGCTTAAATGATGAGGGTACCATCATCGTTTCAAGTCCATCCATCCATCGCACCGGACAGTTGCCGTTGTGATCCTCTCAGAGATCGATCATTTGTGCTAATGACAGATGTCAAAACTGGCTCCTCTCGGACTTCACGGAGACCGTAAAAAAGGGGTGCCGCACCATATTGTGCCGCAAGATCGTTGTTCTCTAAGCCAACTTCTTGTTTTCGGTACAACCGGCAGCTGACGTAGCTTCGTGTGGAAGCAGCTAAAGCAGAACCACACAAGACGCACTGCTCTCTCTCTTTCTCCTTGCAGAGTGGGATAATAATAAGACTCTAATAAGGCACGAGAGCTGGGCTGGGGAAACTTATTCCAACCACTCCCAGCCGTGCACGATCGCTCGCAGGCTTTTTGTGTAAATTGAATTGTTGTCGATTAAATTCATCTTAACTGGATGGAAATGAATTTGAAACGAAACCGCCACGCCACGCAGTTATCGTTAGGTGCAGTGTAATTACTTATGCTAATGATGCTGCCGTAATGATCGCTGTTATTCAATAGTGTGCGGCTCCTTCCGGGGGCCTAGCAGCGTGGAACCAACTGCTATTGGTTTTGCTGATGAATAAGTGTGTGCGTTCCGAGGGAGGATCACGGCGTCCAAACAGGGATGCTTTAGCGCGTGATGCAAGAAATTATCCTGTTAGGTGGAGCATAATTTAGGGGGTGTTTAAAACGAAATGCATTACACTAATGAGATGGAGATGGTCTGAGAGGGAGAGAGAGAGCGATTATCATGCCATAAGTGTGCGATTGGCAGCGTTCAATTATTATTTTTATTAGGTGCGTTATTGGCTGATGCTTTTTGCTCAACCTAATGTATATTTATACTAATTTACTTTGATTTAAATGAAAGTTTAATGATAGATTTTCTCGTCTTTTCGTTCCAGACGCATGTTCCCGACGGTGCGCGTGTCGTTTTCGGGGCCACTGCGCCAAACCACCCCGTCCGACCGGTACGTCGTGCTGCTCGACATCATTCCGATGGACAGCCGGCGCTACCGGTACGCCTATCACCGCTCGTCCTGGCTGGTGGCCGGAAAAGCGGACCCACCGCCACCCGCCCGCCTGTACGCCCACCCGGACACCCCGATCGGGCCGGACGCCCTCCGCAAGCAGGTCATATCGTTCGAGAAGGTGAAGCTCACCAACAACGAGATGGACAAGAACGGCCAAGTAAGTGTGTATATGTGGAAATCTTAGTGTCCGAAACTTGAGTCGAGCTCGAATGATGTACCACATTGTGCACATTCCCATCAGAAACTTATCAGCTTTCGACAACCCAAAACGGTCAATTTCTCCTAAATTGAATGGTTTTACAACACGGTTTAACCAACAAAAATGGCGTAAATTAAAAGTCCAGCATCGTTTGTTACCATTTCACATTTTTGTCCATGCCCCAACTGCATGAATTCATCGTTCATTCGCTCACCCGAAATTAGACCCAAACGAGGTCGTGTACGTGTGTGTATTCAACAACGAGATGGACAAGAACGGCCAAGTAAGTGTGTATATGTGGAAATCTTAGTGTCCGAAACTTGAGTCGAGCTCGAATCGTCGCCGTTTGTCGTGTGCCCGCGATCGTATTACGTACCCGGTGAAAAAAACGCCGTCGTGGCCCCGACGAAATGGAAACGAAATCCCAGTACGGCGCCTGCTGCGCTAACGATCCGTTCGATGGTGGGTGCGTTAATCTTACGCACGGGACAAGCCCACCCCCGGCGACCGAAAGGGTCACCCCACTTTTGGGAGAGACAGTGTGTCCCTGCGTCGGGCTTAGGGGCAGAAATTTGATCCACCGTCGCTGGTCGTCGATGGCGCTGTGATGATGTTTCGATAAACGCACGCGATATACTTTCGATCCAATTTGTCAGGCGTGAAGGTTTGGATGTTTGGGCGAATGTTTTACGGAGGGAGGTGGCAGTTTAGAAAGGAATTTATTGCTGCCATGATTTTTGAAAAATAGATGGATTGGAATTTTCGGATGATATGATAGAAAGAATAGTAGTAACACAGCAAATAGGGACATTTTTTGAGTTATTTTTTATTTATTCACCGCTTTAAAGACTTCTTACAGACTTTTGTGATGACTATTACAGGTCTACAACATGCCATATATGCTAGGTTTTGTTCTTATATTCACCGAGTTTGAGTTAGTGTTATGTGGGATTAACTTAAAAACCTTCCCTGAAAACCCTGAGTTTGGACAATTACGTCTTACAAAGCTGTTAGTCTGTTCCATTTTATTTTCGTTACTAAAACCTACTGAAAACCCTCAGTATCTCTGGAGTAGAATCTCCTAGAACCGTCATACGATCTAAAACAACAGAGGATTAAATTGAAAATAATTCTAATACTTACCACGTGGTAGAGTTTTGATTTAATATTTGAGGAATTCATCTGTCTTTCGATCTGTTACAATATATCTTTTTGAAGTTTACAATTTAAAATGAACTAAAAGACTTGTTACGTTTTCAAATAGTGCGATTGAAATGCTTCGCATGATAGGAAAAAGCAATTAATAATTTATTTCCATTTTTAAAATAACACATAACAATAACATGTGAACGAACATTTGCTTGCGAAGTTTACTCCACACTGTGTCAAAATTGTAATTTTATTTTGTTTTCACCCTCTATTACTAGATCTTCTTGCCGCAAAACAGTTTTCGAGCCACAAAACATTGTGTTTAACACGTGAAGCCACAGGAAGTGACCGAACGGACAGGAACCACACATAAGCTCACGCTCCTAATCCCTGCAATAATAATTGTAAACCGATTGTCCGCGCCCGACAGTGCAGAAAAAAAGTAAAAACGCTGCAGCATAACATTCAGCTAAGCTCTTCTTGAACGGCGTGCCGTTGAGAGAATGGAACACACGGAAGACGAACAACAAACGAAACAAAAACACCTTTTTCCGCAACGAGTTAAAACGCCATCGAAGCAGGAGGAGTGTGTTTGTGTGTGTCTGTGCGTGCTCGCGTACCCCATTTCCATAATTTTCCCATAATCGTAATTTTTCCCTACTCCTCACGTGTGCGTGTGTGTGGGTATGTTAGTGAGCTGTTCGGGAACAGCACCACAGCAGAGCAAAGGCCCCACAGAAAAGGCCCAATTGGTGGCCGGCAGCCAGCCAATTGGGTGAACCCGTGCGGCACACCGGGTGGGGAAAATTATGGAGACAATTAAGCGCGGCCCGGGGCTATAAGTTATACTTAATTAATACATTTCCACTGCGTGGTTTGATCCGGTGCCCCGTGTGCCTAAGAACCGTTGCCCGTTGCGCGGTCGGTGCGCTGCGAAGGAAAAGAAACGGGATCGAAAGAAAGTGTCAATGATCGTAACTCGCACACTTTATGACACTTTTCCATTTGACACCTTTCCCGGGCGGCGAGCGGCGCGTGGTGGGGGGCAGGTTTTTCCTTCCGCCCGTCGTATAATCCGTTCGAGTCCGTTGGTGTTGCCGGCGTGTTCGGGATACGATTTGCATAATCCTAATTTCGTGATTATTTCGTCGACCTAACACATTCGCACCTTTTTTCCACCGACCCCACTGCCGGCACGCGGTCACGTTCCACGGTGCGCGCGGGAGGAAAAACTTGGCCGACACTGGGATGTCCTAGTGTGGTGGGCTCGTGTGCTTTTTTTTCGTATATCGCTCGTTGCCGTTACGACCACTAACGCTCGGCTTCGTTCGCCGCATCTACATAATTTACTATTATTTCGATGGGTGGATGAATTATTAATGGAAGCCCGTCCGCCGAAGCCCGGTCCTGGAAAGCCCGGTGGCCATATTGGCCCGGTTTTTTGGGGTCGTTTGCGCCTCCGATACGTAACTGGACTTTCAGCGAGTTTTGGCAGCGAGTTGAGTGTGATATTTTGACACCTTATCACGTCCTCCGGGCCCGGCACGGGTGTGGAAAGGACGAAAGGACGCACCGGACGGACGGCCTGAAAGGTTAGCCCCCAGTGGGTTGTGCGGTGTGCGGTGTTGATTCGAGAGTGAGTGACGAAGAAAAAAATAAACTACAAGCGACGTGCAAATAGGCCGCTGATTTGAATAATTTCGCTGCTGGCGTTTCATGCACCAACAAAATGGGCGCTCGGAATACTTAATGCCCGGTGTGGTGGTCACTCGCGGGAGACTGAGCGCGAATCCCGCGAGACCGGCTCGAGATGTCGGATATGCATGTGTGTGCGTCTTTGGCTCATTAATTAACAGCACCTCCTAGCCACCCGGCTTTGATTACCGGGCAGGTCTTAAATTAGCCCCTAACGGTAGCACAGCATAACTAATTCCGCGCGCAATCGATGGCACAAAAATTATGACTCCATTTGGGAGCCGGTCCTCCGCCTAGAGAGCGCCGTTGACAGCCGTACATCCGCGACGCTTGCAATTGATCGACTCTCGGCGCTCGGCGACGGTGTCCTCGGTGTCACCCGATGCGGGAAATGTATACAATTGCAGAAAGGCATCGAGAGAGAGAGAGAGAGAGAGAGAGTTGGGGCCGTCCGCACGGTCGCGGTTGCATAATTTGCAGATCGTTATCGGAAACACTTAATTAATCTCGCGTACGGAGGCCGCGCCGAAGGTGGGCCGAAGCGAAAAGATTGACCGGTTTTGCGCTCTCGCCATCTTATCGCGCAACAAACCACATACACACACGGAGGGAGCCTGTAGTGTGTGGGGACCTTCGTGATGTTGAAATCCAACACGGTGGAGTGGTGGTGTGGTTGCGTTTATTAAATTTTCAACGTTAATGTATTATGCGATTTCTACGGTGAGTGTCTCGGAAAAGAGATTTTGATATTATAATTCGATTTTTTTCCATCTTTTGCAGTCTTGGTATTGAGATATTAAACATTATTTTCATCATAGAAAAGATTCATTAGAAGAATTACAGTCGAGATTTGAACCCATGCTCTGTGTTGTGAAGAACTCGGCACTTACGAGTGACGCTGTTTGACCGCTTTGAAATGCTGTATACAAAACACATATAAGAAGCCTATGAAAGAATCAAAAATCGATTCGAGCAGAGTGCGTTTTGGGATGTATTTTAACTGGCAATAAATCTACTCTCATTTAATTGTCTCAAAACCTAGAGCTACTCCTTGTTATTCGATATGACTTACCTTCTTTTTAAAGATTTGAACCACTTGAATCCATTCGAAGCACCTAACTCTCGTGATCTCACTTCTCACATCGTCATAAGCCCAAAGTGCTCCAACTTCCACTGGAGTCCACGGACGCGCTCTTCTTTCAGCCACCGGGGAGAACTTCCGATGCGAGGAGACCGCCCGTGGCGCAACCTTCGTCGGGCGGTGGTTCAGCGGTCCGCGTTCTTGCGTCCGTGCTGGTACACATTTTGATCGCCAGCTCGAACGACATACTTTTCTCCACCTATCTTGCCATCTTGATTGCTGGACCACATTCAGTGGCTCGGTCGTGGGTTGAGGGGTGAGAAGCGTGGCTGCAGGAATGGGGTTTGTCACGCGTAACCAAAAACCAACGCCATGGGTGTGCGCGTTTGGTATTTGTGGTTTGTTGTTTTTTTGACTGGTTTTTATTTGAATTTTTCAGATGCGTTGAAAGAATATGGGTGTGCGCGTTTGGTATTTGTGGTTTGTTGTTTTTTTGACTGGTTTTTATTTGAATTTTTCAGATGCGTTGAAAGAATTTCTCAAATACTTGCTTACTAGAACCGCTGCGTGGTCGTGGTATTCTGCAACGCATTCCGATGAGAATTTTTCTAATAGTGTTGATAATTGTCATCTTGTCATCACGATCTGGTATTTATGCTAATCAGTACTGCTGCAGCAAAGGTTTTCTCATAAGATTGTTTGTTATTATTATAGAATATCTATCTGACAATAATTTTCATTCTTTGAATTTACTTGCAATAAAACAAGTTACTTTGAGGTGCAAAAGATTTGATTTTTTATAACAATCCACCTAAAATAAATCAAAACAATTGGTTTAAAAACAAAGCATGGCATTTTTGAAGAATGTCGAATGTCTTATATTACTTAGTAGCACAAGAAGCATAATTTCTTCAACGATTTTTAGTTGATTGTTGAATTGTTTATTTTTACGTGAGTTATAAAAAGAGTAATAAGAGTTATAGGCTTTTGAAACATGTTTTGTGGGTAATTCATATTATTTTAAAGATGTTTTTGTATTGAAAATTAGTACCAAAATACATCATCAACATATTCCACCTTAAACCCCACCGAAAAGGAAAGCCCAACGATGGTTGACAAATTTTCACAAGTCGTCTCATTATTAGTTGCGAAGCTCTACCAGCCCAAGCAGCCGAACTCAACGGGCAGAGTGCTTAGCTTGCTGCTTAAAGTTTGTTCCGGTCGACAGGCGACCCGGTTCGCATCGATTCGAAGCAGACAGGGAGGCTGTGCTGTGCAAGACAAGGCTGAACCCGGGTGCGCCACCCCAAAAAACTCCAAACCCAGCCCGGGGATTCGCAACAATCCGGTGACGATAAGATAAAACTTGTAATTAAGAATGTTGAAAATGAACCGTTCTATATGCTGGCAAGTTTTTCACGCCTGCTCCTGGCACCCGAGCACCCGGGCCAGCTGCGGTGGGTCATGTGTTCCCCGTGTGTTACTCTGCGCCAGCGAAGGGTAGTTAAACAACGTCTAGAAAGGATACCGGGTCTACCCTAATCAGCAGCATCTGCTCCCGGTGCTGGTGCTGACGCTGATAGAGCTCCCGGGCCTCCCGGAACCAACCGGGTGGCGTGCCAAATTTGCGGCCCTTCTTAATCATAGCCAAATCGGAACGGTGCCGATGGCGTTCCGAGCCACTGAACCGCAGCGGCCCCCCCCCCCAAGGATCCCGGTTCGCCGACACGATCGGCCGAACGAGGAGACGAGCTGTGAAAAGCTGTTAGAAGAATCGATTTGTCGTCGAGTTTAGCAGCCGTTCGACTTCTTCCGGCATATCCGCCCAGCCCGGTCCTAGTGCTGTGTAAAAGAGGCCACCACCACTACAAAGGCAAGGACATACGGTTAATCCTCGGGCCTCTGTTCGGTTCGACTGCGCTGCTCCGGTAGGGTTCTGTGATGGTGGAGCGGTTGCCATGGTTACGCGGCTGCCAACCTGAAACCAACCCCGCACACTACTACACGGCCCTGTGCAGGACCTTGGAGACGTGCGAAAGAAACTACCACACCAACACACGAAAAGCGCCCCATAAAAGAGGGAGGGTGCGAATGTGTAAGTAAGAGCTCCAACGAGCGCGTTGATTTGTGTTGGTGCAGGACACTCGCCTTGGATGGGTTTTCCACGCGTTTTCCACGGCAGGCAAGAGCGATGGGAGTGGGCGACGGAAATTTAGAAGAGCTGATAAAGCGCGCATGTCTTCACCACGGTTCGTGTAAAAGCCCAGCCCAGGGGAGAGCACGGTGTGTGCTTGAGTGTATTGGTGTGTGTGCTCTGTGGAGCATTCCGCAAGCGTTGCCCACGCTCGTCGTCGTCCTGGTGCGCGTTAGTCTATCTGATGGTGCTTAGCATAAAAATGGCTCCATCCTGCGCTGCACCAGCGCAGCGGTGGTGAAGTGTACGCCAACACCAATGAAGAGGCATGGCGTCTCGCTTCCGCACACGCCCACACGGTGGCTCCGGTGATGGTGGCGAGGTGTTAGCTTGATAAATTAGGTACGAAACATCAGTCCGCCCGGTGGTGGTGGTGGCCACTCCTGGTGGGCTGGTGGAGCCCGGGCAGGCTGCCGAGCTGGAAACTGTTGAAGTGTGATGGTTGGCTTGCTGGGATTCATCCTAGCGTTCCGGACGATAGTATAAATTAAATTCGTTTGCACACTTGACTTACTACACAACAGCTCAAAGCCTACCCGATATTGATTGATCGGCACCGGGCCCGGTTTGCTGCAGGACCCAAATCGAACTCCACGACTCATAATTGGGAGCATCGGGTGAGGTGTTGGCGCAACACCACCCGGAGGTTCTAGTCATCCGGAGACCGCAGCTGGCTGGGAGTTGTAACGCAAATCCTCCCGTACACACTCGAACACATCGATAAATTATGTTGATTAGCACTGTCACCGGTGAGCGGTAGATTTCACAACCGGGCGCGCACTCGATGTACACGGTCGATTTGTCGATTTGTCTCGTGCGCTCCGGCGAAGTCTGCGAATGGGTGGGTGAAACTGGGCGAACGGGACGGCCATAGGGGCAACGCTGTAACGTAACGCGCCTGTAAACACTAATTACCGGGGAAAATGTCTCTATAAAACATCGTCCATAAATTATGTGGGTTATCTCCTGTCGAGCCGGTCCGAGGACGATACTTCCCCCTGCACTGTCTGCTCGGGCGAGCGCGTTGGTTGTGGTGCCAGACATTAATACCTGGTACCAGCATTCCAGCACCGGCCAGCATCGTGCCGAGCGAGCGAGTCCTATTTTGAATCATGGTTGCGTTTGCCTGCTGGAAGTGGCTTCATACTTCTGTATCACCGAGCAGAAAAGCGTTCCAAGAAGTCCAACTTCTTGTCCGGGCGGATAAATCGATCGAACTCCGAAGGGAAGGAAAATAAACTATTTTCCGGTCTCGCTTCCTTTTCCTCGCTATCTGCTATAATACATCTTGGATTCCCAGCAGCAATGCAGGGTTCATTTATTGTGGAAAATATAGAACTTGTGTGCGATTATTTATCCGGAAGTTGCAGCCATCGTCTGGACGAGTTTCTAACGCTACAACGGCTTATGTACTACGCCCGTTCCACCTGGAGGTGTTGATGGTCGCTCAACACAGCATTTTTTTTTTGTACTCCTGTGCAAACAATTCCAGACCAGGAAAAGCAAGCTCGGTTGAAGAATATCGATTTTTTGTGTTTATCTCTTTATTATTGATATTTGGTTTAACGACTCCTTGGTGAGCGTACCAGAACCGAGCGTGGTACGAAACGGTTTCGCGTCCGTCTCCTCGGGGGAACCATGAACCGACCGTTCGCCCGACGTTGAGCGCCATTTTTAGGTCCGCCGACCACCACCGGCTGCGGGGTGGGTGGCTCGAGTTCCACGCGCACTCGTCGTATCTCGTGGGGACGATATCAATTTCATCAAATCATAATTTATGGATTGTCATTCCCCTTATAAATGGTTTATTCTCCGCTAGCCGTTGTCGTTGTCGTCGTCGTCGTTGTGGACGTTGTTGGGGCCAGACTTCTTCATCGCCGTGGTGGTAGTGGTTGAGTTTGTCAAACTCATGGCCCCACGCTCGTCGCTGGCATATCATATTTTCTCTTCCTCCACTTGTGTGTGTGCGTGCGTTTGTGTGGGTGTTGGCCACGAATCCACTGGAAGGATGCTGTAGACTGTCGACTCTTTTTATCCTGTTTTTGACACAGCGGACGTGCTCGATTACCGTGCTCGTTTGCTCGATTCGGTCGTGTGAGTGTGTGTCTGTTTTTTTCTCTAGTTTTTTTCCCCATTCGGCGTTCGTCCGGCGTGTTTCTTGCTCCCCCAGCGAGGAAAAGGCAACCGACACATTCCTCACGCAAGTGCGCCTCGAAACACTCTCTTTCGGTGTGCGAATAAAACGGAAACCATCCCTTGCGCTTCGCTTCCGCCGCCATCATTGGGAGCCATTGCTGGCCCTGTGTGTGTTGTTTTTTCATTGGCCTGCTCCGTCGATCTGTTTTGGAGTTTGTGTTGAGTTGTTTACTACGCATTAAACTTTCAGGATTCATCCCCGGCGCGGCGAACAGGGACAGGAAATGAAAATTGTGCCCGGTGAAGTGGCGCCGGGAAATTCATCCTTTCGGCCGTTCCTGGTGGTATAGAAACTTTCCAGGCGGGTTTTTGTTTTTTTTCCCTTACTTTCGTTGTGTTCGCGTAAAACTCAGCAATGATGAGTGGAGAGAAGAAACTGATTTAGGGAGGGTTATTTTCAACGAGGCAAGTGAAATTGAAGTGAACCTTCCTTGTGAAAAATTGGAGCTACGTCTTACGAGTAACGCTTTTGAATATTTGCATGGAATATCTAATATTATCAAATGATAATGCATTTTCCCCGTAGATTCAAATATCTTTATTATGAAACTTTCTTCACTAACAAATCACAATTTCTAAACAATACTCACAATAACATACTTGACGGGAAATGTTTTGATTCTTGATTTTCTGTCCGCTGAAGTTAGCCATTATTCTCAACACTAGTGTAAGCTTACTCATCGAACAAGATGGTTGCAATACATTTTTCACCATTTTCATCTCGCACCTTCCGCAGATTGTGCTGAACTCGATGCATCGCTACCAGCCCCGCATTCATCTCGCTCGGCTCGGTCCGGGCCAAACCATTCCCACCTCGCCGAAGGAGCTGCAGGAGGTGGACCACAAAACGTACGTCTTTCCGGAGACGGTTTTCACAGCCGTGACGGCGTACCAGAACCAGCTGATCACGAAGCTGAAAATCGATTCGAACCCGTTCGCGAAGGGCTTCCGGGACTCGTCGCGCCTGACTGACTTCGATAGGTGAGTTGTGGGGTTCGAGTGAATTCGAGTGGTAGTAAAGTTGTCATGCTGAAATTATATTAATTTTGCTCAAGAAAATATTGAAAAAATCATGCCTGACATATTTTCAAGCCAACTGATTTTTGTCGTTCTTTTGAAGGGACCTTTGACTTTAAATACAATATAACATGAATGAAAGCTGCGAAGATAATAATTGATACCTTTTTCCATATGAGATTTTCATGTTGAATGCTGAAGTTCTTCTTACACATTTTTCAAACGTATATATTTCCATGAACAAATACAAAAAAATATTTAAAATATTTTCATCATGCTGTAACTATTGTACAGATCGATAAAAAAAATCCAAAAAAGATAACGTCCTTTGTATTGTTTCAGCTACTCCGGCATGTAAGTATTTTTGGCCGAAGCTGAATTGAGAGCGTTCTTCGAAGCAAGCGTAACTATTTTTACACATTATTAAAGGCCGTTTTTTCATGATGATCTGATTTGCACATGTTCCTTATATGCACACAATTTAAAATAACCCATATTGCTCTACATGACCAGTTGTCAGCTTTGTTGGCCACCTTAAGAAAGCAATCGTCACGTTGCACTCGTTTCGTTGATTCAACCTGGCAACATTAGGGATTCCGGCGCCTCCTCTCCCACCCGTGATCCGTTTCCAGGTGCGAGATTGAGATGAGAAATAAAATGACGACGGTTTTTGTGTTTCGCTTTGTTTTCTCAAAGCCCTCAGTTTCGCGCACCGCGGACGCACCCGCCAGCGCCGCGGTTTCGTTTTCGTTTCACTAAAGTGTTGATTACAGAGCGGCACATTCGGCACCTCCGTAAAACGTTCGCGCAGCAGCTCCGTGCGTTGCATGGAGGCGTTGCGCAAGGGCGAGAAAAAACGTAACGATAATACAAAAAAGAGGAAAAAAAACATGCTCACACCGCTAGAGGAAGGCAAAACGTAGCTAAATGACTGTTAAAAGTGGTCGTAATTATTCTGACAACTGTGCTGCGCTGGCCCCCGGGCACGACGACGAGATGCCGAGATGCCTCGAACTCCCTGGGCCTGAGCCCTTCCTTGGGAGGTGTGTGTGTGCGCGCTCGTCCCCACCGCACCGCAACCGCCCGAAGCAGCAGCGGCAGCAGCACGAGAAGAAGGTTTTGGGGCGTTGATTGCCGCCTTTTTGCAGTTTTGCCGCGATTCGCGGTGCGTGGCCGTCAAAGGACGCGCGGCGCAAAAATTAAACGCGCCCGCTGGTAAAACCCTTCGGTGCGCGTAATGATTGATAAAATCCTTACAACACCTTCGTGGCGGGAAGAGAGCGGCGTGCCGAAAAAAGCCATACCGACTGGGCGCGAAAGGCGAACCCGAGTGGCCGCGGTGCGTTTCGCAGGCGAGCAGCGTAGTAATTTACACGAAATTGATGAACTTCGAGCCGTAAAGCGTAACATGCCGGGCGGTAATAATTTATGACTGCCGACTGCCGCGGCTCGAGACGGACCGGGCCAGGATGTGCGACAGAAAGTCTCGCTGGAAGGATTGGAAGGCCTTTTGCAGGGGAGCGGGCTTTTTCGAAGAGTTTCCAATCGGGTGCAATCGGTGCAACTGCAGCTGACAGACAGTGAGTCGCAACGTTGTCTGCCGAGAAAGAAGAATGTACCGCAGGCTGTTCGAATCGATGACCGTTAGCAGCATTCTTCTGTAAGGAAGATTGATGTTGGAGTTGGAGTTGCGTTGGCTGGATTGTGTCCATCGCGTTGCCTTTGGGGAGGGTTGCCGTTCTATTCACCTGCCAATCGTCAGGCGGCTCTGTGTTATCAATCATGTTTTGCTTGCAAGTGTTGGAATGTCGTGTTTTTTTTTCAAAAGTTGTACACATTTTAATGTTTTATGGTGATGTGAGTTTTATGTTACCGCGGCACCGTCCTGTTGAAATCACATTTTTGGCAAGGACTAAACTTCAAACGCTGGTCAACAAGCCATTGATTAAAAGCTAGTTGAATTTATTTATTGAATTTGTCAATATTTTGAAAGTATTTGAACAGAAATCAACTTGAAAATCTAAAAGAAATATTTTTTTTTGCTCTTAAAGTGCTCTTTTTGCTCTTAAAGTCCTCTCTATACTTCAGTGGAAGTAAAGGAGACAACATTTATTTATCATAGATGGTAAACATGGAATAATAGTCATCTAACTATTATCGAAAAATACAGGGTTTAAAGAGCCAATCAGCCATCGTAAAGCCAATGAATGTTCTCATAAACCGTCACTTTGACACCGTAAACCCTGGGCAAAGAAGTTCACATGGTTTAGATATTTCATAGATTCATATTTCATAGCAATAACTTATTCTAGACAACACTATAAATATGACTAACACTAAAACTATAACTTTTTTAAATTAAACTTAAAATGGATTTAGCAGTGCTGTGTCAATTTGACAGCCAAAAATAGTAACAAAACACATAAACCTGTCACATAAGATATTTGGCATGACGGATTCAACGTACGTCATGTCATTTTGAGGTTCACGGTGCCGAATTCAGGGTTTACGGTGGCAAAGTGACGGTTTCAGTGGCTTTACGATTACGATTTACGATTATGCGATTGGCTGTGAATTCTTCATTTCTAAATAATACCCAGCGAAGTGAAGCATTTAAGGGAAATGTTTGACTGGCAATAAGTTGCAAATGGCTTAAATCATTATGTCTGAGGTATGAGTCTACTGTTGGGAAATGATAGATTAATTGTATGACCAAACCATTGTCAAACCATTGTATGATGCATAATATGATAGCTACATATATACGGGATTTGTATGGATTGAATATAAATTTTAAATTAAATTAATTTAAATTTAGTTTTCCAAAAATATCCTTCATTTATTAGTTTTGTATTAAAAAATAGGAGCATTTTTAGTTCTTTTTCTTCAGATCTTTAAATAAGAATTAAGTTGTTATTTTTTTCTATAGAGAATTTAAATGAATGAAATGAATTAAAATTGATATGGTTGAAACAGAATACTAGCTAACTGCTTCTGAATTCTTCTTCTAAGAACAATTTAAACGATAAAAACATGTAAAATTTTCAATTTGACGCACATCGCATGGTTAAGACATGATTTGTATACTTTATTCAGAGTTAAATCCGCTGTCCATTTAATTTAACGAATGAGATGGTATGCTTTATTTTGGTTGGCAATCCAATATTGCATTACCTTGAAATCGAACAGTTTACATACAAATTAATCAAATGATACTAATGAAGAAACCCCATCCCTCCCCACGAGCTCCATTTTTTTCGATCCGAACGCCCTGTCCGAGCTGCGATCTGTTCGCTCCTAATTGTTCCCCTTAAATTACCTTTCGATGGCGTAATGGGCGGTTGCATAAGGCGTGCAAACGCGCGGTCCAAGATCGAGACGAACATTAAACCGAAAAAACACGCACCCAAAGCGTCTACCGTTTCGCTCCCTTTACTGTCCGCCTTGCGGTGCATTTTTTTTTCGTTTTTGGGTCCACCGAAAGGTCAATAAGCTACGGGAGGGGGCGGATACGGTATCGGTGAAACCCTTTGCCGTAATTAAAGGGCCATCTACCGATCGGGAGTTGCAGTTGCGCAGGGTTTTCGCGCACGAACACCACCGACCCAACCCGACACCGGAAGATGATTAGCGGTTAAAGTGCATCGCGATAAGAAGGGGCGACTGGTTGAAGCCTGGCGCGCGTAAGAAGCCCACTGCCAGTGATTGGAAAAGAATTGGCCCGCTTCTTTGCATGCACACGGACAGAAAGGAGTCGGCCGGACGGTTTCGTTTCCCATTCATTCTGACGAGCGCTGTCAATCTAGAATGAGTCGATTTTGCAGTGGATGGACCTGTGCGCGGTGAAATAGAATTTAAAAGCCTCCTCTTTCGCTGGGATGATGCATTCGCGGGGTACACAATACAAACGGGGACGCACCGAAGAGAGCGAGAAGCCAGTGAATGGGAGAAACGCAACGAAACGAATGGTGGTCAGATTTTTCATAATTACACCCGATGATAGCAGCTAATAATTGAAGGCTCTAATTTGTTGTACGCGAGGTGTGAAGGAATCTTCGGCTGCGGCGGCCGCTCCGGTCGCTCCGTTTCGCGCGTCGTCCTTCGCCGACACGGGATTGCAAGCATAAACATGGGCGCGAGCGGCACCGAAGGCGTGGACCGGGCCGGTGCTGACCGGCGAACAAAAAAGGAGCGAACAGCCCTTCAGGCTAATATCATCACCAGCGCGGCGTTCGAAAATTACAGGGCGGCGTTCGGCGAAGATCGCGCGGCGATCGCGCGGCGATCGCGCGGCCCGAGTGTCGGCTCACGTGTTCTCGCTCGCTTCCCTCTCTCGTGTTCGCCGGCCATCCCGGGCTGCTTTCAGCAGGGAGACGATCCTGTTTCGTGACCGCCAAAGTTTTTTTTTCGGAGACCGAAGGGAGTGATCGGTGCGAGCCTCGATGGAGCCTGCTCGCAAGGAGGCACCGTACTGCCCATTCCCATCCACAGCGCGGTGCACCGTGGCCGAATCTCGGCGGCAACTAAGATCGCTTCACTCTTCGGCTGCGATTTTTTTTTTCAAAAGTTGTACACATTTTAATGTTTTATGGTGATGTGAGTTTTATGTTACCGCGGCACCGTCCTGTTGAAATCACATTTTTGGCAAGGACTAAACTTCAAACGCTGGTCAACAAGCCATTGATTAAAAGCTAGTTGAATTTATTTATTGAATTTGTCAATATTTTGAAAGTATTTGAACAGAAATCAACTTGAAAATCTAAAAGAAATATTTTTTTTTGCTCTTAAAGTGCTCTTTTTGCTCTTAAAGTCCTCTCTATACTTCAGTGGAAGTAAAGGAGACAACATTTATTTATCATAGATGGTAAACATGGAATAATAGTCATCTAACTATTATCGAAAAATACAGGGTTTAAAGAGCCAATCAGCCATCGTAAAGCCAATGAATGTTCTCATAAACCGTCACTTTGACACCGTAAACCCTGGGCAAAGAAGTTCACATGGTTTAGATATTTCATAGATTCATATTTCATAGCAATAACTTATTCTAGACAACACTATAAATATGACTAACACTAAAACTATAACTTTTTTAAATTAAACTTAAAATGGATTTAGCAGTGCTGTGTCAATTTGACAGCCAAAAATAGTAACAAAACACATAAACCTGTCACATAAGATATTTGGCATGACGGATTCAACGTACGTCATGTCATTTTGAGGTTCACGGTGCCGAATTCAGGGTTTACGGTGGCAAAGTGACGGTTTCAGTGGCTTTACGATTACGATTTACGATTATGCGATTGGCTGTGAATTCTTCATTTCTAAATAATACCCAGCGAAGTGAAGCATTTAAGGGAAATGTTTGACTGGCAATAAGTTGCAAATGGCTTAAATCATTATGTCTGAGGTATGAGTCTACTGTTGGGAAATGATAGATTAATTGTATGACCAAACCATTGTCAAACCATTGTTTGATGTATAATACGATAGCTATATAAAGGATTTGTATGGGTTAAATGTACATTTCAATTTAATTTAATTTAAATTTAATTTTCTAAAAATATTGTTCATTTATTAGTTTTGTATTAAAAAATAGGAGCATTTTTAGTTCTTTTTCTTCAGATCTTTAAATAAGAATTAAGTTGTTATTTTTTTCTATAGAGAATTTAAATGAATGAAATGAATTAAAATTTATATGATTGAAACAGAATACAAGCTAACAACTTCTGAATTCTTCTTCTAAGAACAATTTAAACGATAAAAACATGTAAAATTTATAATTTGACGCACATCGCATCGTTATGACATGATTTATACTTTATTCAGAGTTAAATCCGCTGTCCATTTAATTTAACGAATGAGATGGTATGCTTTATTTTGGTTGGCAATCCAATATTGCATTACCTTGAAATCGAACAGTTTACATACAAATTAATCAAATGATACTAATGAAGGAACCTCATCCCTTCCCACGAGCTCCCATTTTTCGATCCGAACGCCCTGTCCGAGCTGCGATCTGTTCGCTCCTAATTGTTCCCATTAAATTACCTTTCGATGGCGTAATGGGCGGTTGCATAAGGCGTGCAAACGCGCGGCCCAAGATCGAGACGAAAATTAAACCGAAAAAACACGCACCCAAAGCGTCTACCGTTTCGCTCCTTTTACTGTCCGCCTTGCGGTGCATTTTTTTTTCGTTTTTGGGTCCACCGAAAGGTCAATAAGCTACGGGAGGGGGCGGATACGGTATCGGTGAAACCCTTTGCCGTAATTAAAGGGCCATCTACCGATCGGGAGTTGCAGTTGCGCAGGGTTTTCGCGCACGAACACCACCGACCCAACCCGACACCGGAAGATGATTAGCGGTTAAAGTGCATCGCGATAAGAAGGGGCGACTGGTTGAAGCCTGGCGCGCGTAAGAAGCCCACTGCCAGTGATTGGAAAAGAATTGGCCCGCTTCTTTGCATGCACACGGACAGAAAGGAGTCGGCCGGACGGTTTCGTTTCCCATTCATTCTGACGAGCGCTGTCAATCTAGAATGAGTCGATTTTGCAGTGGATGGACCTGTGCGCGGTGAAATAGAATTTAAAAGCCTCCTCTTTCGCTGGGATGATGCATTCGCGGGGTACACAATACAAACGGGGACGCACCGAAGAGAGCGAGAAGCCAGTGAATGGGAGAAACGCAACGAAACGAATGGTGGTCAGATTTTTCATAATTACACCCGATGATAGCAGCTAATAATTGAAGGCTCTAATTTGTTGTACGCGAGGTGTGAAGGAATCTTCGGCTGCGGCGGCCGCTCCGGTCGCTCCGTTTCGCGCGTCGTCCTTCGCCGACACGGGAGCGATTATTACAGTGTGACGACAGATCGTAACGTAGCTGGATCTTCGATTATCAAGTTATTTCTCTCAGAACTTGCTTCTCTTCATCTTCTTCTTATTTTGCCGAGACGGAATTCGAGCTCCTACGATTGGAGACCACGAGGTTTCCTCAACCGCATTCAGAGCCATGACCCTCTCTATCGGCATCGACTATCGTGAGTCATATTGCCACCGGTTTGTATTGATGTTTGTTTGTAATTGGTGAATTTGGTATTTGTGTTCTATATTTTTTCATGCTTTCCACAGCAAAGACAATAAAAGAAATTATAAAGTTCATGAAAGAAACAGGAATAGAGATATAGACGGAGCAAACTATACCTC
>KZ071458.1:16343-39406 GCA_002091845.1 Anopheles cracens | reverse complement strand
TGAATAATTAACTACGAAATTATGTGTCTTAATTATTTTGAAAATAATTTCGCTCCGTTTGAACTGTTTCGTCGATGCGATGGGGAACCGGAGCTTGAGTGAAGAAGAAAAATTTGCTACGACACTTTGGTGCTCCAGCCATGATCAGCTGCCATGGGTGGCGCGATTTGATGGAGTGGGCTTCAATTTATCATGTTTTTGTTTAAAAGATTGCTGGAAAATGGAAGCTGTAGTGAGGTGCCAAGAGCAAATATTGGGTTTTTTCTAGTTTTTTATAAACTTAGCCGAAGTTAGTAGCTTGAAAAGGACCAATTTTTTTGTTGATAATAGTGACTTCATGACAATTTAAAACTTTTAGTTCTAGAACAGATTACAGATAATCTAGTTGCATATAAATACAGAACTGATAATGGACGTGACTTACAAAATATTAGGATCACAAAAAGTCATAAAAGTAAAGCCAAAATGCTCATAAAAGCCAAAAACATCTCAGAATTTACCATATTTTATGAAATTCGTATGCGTTCAGAATGATGGAACAGTCTTTTGGATGATTGATTTTAATTGATTTTTGAACAATGTTTCTTCAACATTTGTTCAAATTATTGGTTCAACTTTCTTTATAGTTTTGTCTCGATGTTCTCATCAGCTTTCTAATGAATTTTCATAATTTTTAAATGGTATTTTTTATTTCATGCTTAGTGCTATAAAAATGCTCATGAGTTTATCCCAATATTTAACAAAAAAAAATCATGTTTATTAAAATTGTCATATTAGATTTTGCATGAGGAAATATTTCGAACACATGAATCACTAATGAAATCTAACAATATACACCGCAAATCTACCACGAATTTAATTTAATCTGTTTTGAGCAAATCCTCCAACCGGTAACCTGCCAGCAGGACCTCCTGCGAAGAAAGAGAAAGACACTGTGCCACAACGGAGCGAAGCTGCTGAGAGGGCAAAAAAGCATCAGCGAAGATATCACTGCTGATCGCTTGACACTGACATCCGTGGAATGTCTTTCGCGGCTCCGTGGCGGATTTACGCACTCCCCCCTACCACCCACCACCCCACGGAAGCGCATCGGGGGCGACGAGCGACGAACGACACGCGAAGGTATCACTCCACGCCTGTTTCTCGTTTTCTTCTCCGGCGAGCCAGAACCCGCACGATGAACACTGGGAATTCACAGTTCTCGAACGTTGGACCACACACACACGCACACGCGAATGTGGTCTAAAGCAGGAGGCAGTTTTCCTTTCCGATTACGGTCGAGACTGACTTTGTGACATAATTATTGTAAAAAAACCCCGAACCAAACCGTGTACGGGTTTTTCAATCTTCACTTGTTTGGGGAGACACGGTCGTACGAGAGCGCAAGATGAAATCATTTTCCGGTTTTTCGTGGAAGTCTCCACGGTGGAGACCCCGTCAGTGGGCTGGCAGGGCTGAAACCCACCGCCGGGAAAGCCGGCGGCCACCCAGGGCCACCCGATGACGTCCGAGGTAGCCGATCCGGTAGCCGCCCTCGGTGGGAGAAAGTTATAATTTGAATGTTAACAAGCGCACAAATTTGTGCCAGGAATTACGAATCTCGCACGAGAGCTCGCGCGACGGGTCTGTGACGTGCGTCTGACAGCGTGCGGGGCGAACGGGGCGGGGGGCAGTTGAGCCCTGTCCGCTCGTCTGCCACTTTACTGTCACTAAGTTGACAACTCTTTACGACGGTTGACTAACGCACTCGCGCAACGGGAGCAACGCGGCAGGATAATGCAATCCTGTGGTGACGTTTCTCCTTCGGGTTCGGTTGGGGCCGAAGTTTCCCGCCCGACCTGGGTCTTTTTCTCCGTTTTGTTTTTGTAATGAGCAAACAACTGACAAACATTATAATCCCTGCCGGAGAATAATTTATTGCCGTATGAAACATTCATTAGCTGTGAATATTACACGGTCGCGTGTGGTGTGATTTCGATTTCACGGCTTTCGCGGTCTTTTATTGCTTGTGCCTTCCGTGCCGTCTAACTCAATTTCTATGTACACCTATGACAGGGTGAGATTTATGAACTTTTCGTTTTTTGTTCACATTAGCGTGCCATTTGGAGCGGGATGATTGAAATGACAGTTGGGGGATGAATATGGTGAAACGACAAATACACAATAATTCGGGTAAGGAAGGATGTCATGTGCGACATCACTTACGGTTTTAGTAATTTTGCCAAATGTATGTGTATGATAATAATTGCGGAATTTATAATCTAGTCGGTTATTCTTTAGATTTGCCATTGGTGTATAAATTAATGCTCTTTTTTAATTGAAGGTAGATTATTTTTAATTTTAACGAATCTATTATCATAACCTTTTAGTACAAAATTCGAGTAGTCCAAATCTTATTCTCGAGCAGTTTCTTGCAATCTAGCAGTCAACTTGTTTATATTCTAATATGTAGAGTTCACTTGGATTTATGGAGTTCTAGTTCTAAACTAACTTATAAATCTAGCAATGTTAGCTACCAGCTGTCAAATTGTAGTATTTTTGATGATTAAGATGTTCGTTTTTTACATTATCTCTCAAATTAAATGCTGCATAGATATGCTTAAAAATATAGAATAAATTAAATAAATTTTAGTAGAGAAACAAAACTATTGTATCACATTCTAGAATCACAATGCATGTTATCTGACAATGCAATTATCAGTCATTGAACCAAAGGCCATTGAGCTTCATAGCTTAGTGAAATAATGCGCACCCTAGAGCAATACATTCTCATTCATAATCTCTTCACATTACCCTGCCATACTTCATCACTGTAATTCGTCCAGTAAGCCCACGCGTGGATCGTTCCTTCGTTAGCTGATATCGCCGAGAATCGATCTCGTTCCTTACGGCTGTTCCTTCGAATGAAATTTTCCGCTTCTTGACCTTATCAATCGGCCCGCACCAGCCGAGTCCAAGACCAACGCCAGCCTAGGCAAGCTGGCTGAGCAGCAAAATTCAATTAAACTTTCTCACTCCTCACTCTCCCGCGGGAGAGCTCATCGGGGGCTTCGGGAAGAATCTCAACTGCAGATCGGGACGCCTTTGCCTTCACTCGTCCCCGATTCGCCACGCCTGTCATTTGCGCTTCATTAGAGCCTCCGAAACGGTTTTCGAGAACGCAGCACCAACGCACCCATGCCTGCCGGTGTGCGAAATCTTCATTCTCGCGATCGCGATCAAATCCGGGTCCTGACGTACCACTCTTGGGAGAGTGCGCGCGAGAGAGAGTGAGACGGGACGAGATGCGCGGTTGGGAAGCCCAACCACCTTAAGGCGTTTGCCGCCTGACATTTTTCAACATTAATTCCTCCCGAACCGTGCTCCAGATGATGGAGCTTGATTGCACGGGCACACCAACACAAGCTTAAGCGCGCTGCATTTGCATTCCGGACCGGGATCGGGGCGGCCCAAGTGCCGTGGTCGGGTCCTGCGGCGGGCATCCTGAATTCGCGGGTGCGGAGATGATTGACAGGCTCAAAGGAGCGGCTGAAAGCAGGCATCAGAACTAATTGAAAAATGCTTCAACGAAAGCGAGCCGACCCGGACACCGACCGCTGCATTCGTGTGCGTTTCGGCCACACGGCGGCTGGTCGCCGACGGGCCTTTGGGGGCCAGGATCCTTCCAAATTCCCCCGACGACGTCGACGACGACCACGAGGTTACGAGCCGTGTCGGTGTGGTTTGTGCGTACGGGCGTGAGGGCGCTTTGTTCCGGTGTCAAAACATGTCTCGGGCTCATCAGTGGCGGTGCGGAAAGGACACGGACAGAGAGATAAAAACGGAAATTAAATATTCATAAATGAAAAAGACCCATCGAAAGCTACGCGGCCATCATTTAACTCGCGGCTGACACATACCGCCACGAGACACAAACACGATAAACGGCAAAACGGCAATCCCGAAAACCGATGCCATCGTCGAGCGGTGTGGTGTGCATCGTTCCTTCCACGGTTGGAACAGGATCCGCCGGGATCATTAATCATTTTGTAATTAATGAAAACAAACATATATCATCCTCATTAGTTAAAAAACATATTAATAAGAATTATTGATGATACTTGGCGTTCGATTCCGATCGAACCGGTGTGGGTGCGTGTCTGGCTACATTGCAGGACCAACCTGCACCGTCCTGTCACCGAGCGGACTGAAGTCGACCGTCACGCGTGCACTAGTGTGTGTCAAGACGCGTCGCAACGAACGCGTTTCAACGGACTTATTAGGAACCGTTGATAGATACACGCTCCGGAGGTCAGGGCAATAGGAGCAGTATGTACCGATCGAATGGCCGAGAATGACGATTGGGATAGTTGAAGCAAATTAGAGAGAGAGCGAGCTGATGCATCAACCGAGATGGATGGCTCGGTTTGGCGTGGATTAAGGGCACATTTTTCATCACTCCCTTGTCAATGAATCAGGCTGTGGTGACATTGGACGCTTATTAGCTCACGAACAGCTCGCGAACTCTGGTTGGAACAGGTTGTTTTGTATCAATTAAAAATAAATGAAATAGTATCCTATATGAAGGTGCTCGAACTAGCGTTTGATGCTCTTTTGTTTTTTAATGTTGGTTTTTACTAGTTTTTTATACTTTGTTTTTTGTTTTACTTTTTGTCTAATTTGCAATAAATTTATGCAATGTGTTGTTGTTTCAACCCTTGATCATCTTCTATGGTGCTTTACTCAAGTATTTCTATCTCTCTAATCAGTGCAAAGTCTAGTTTTTTTTCCTTTTTTTCCAACATAACCTCCGTATGATTTGGTTTTACATTTCTTCAACAAACTATGCGAGATTAATGACATTCCCTTTACCTCATGAAAGCATCGCTCGTTGAGCAACAAAAGCGTGTTGGATTAAAAAAAATAATTCATTTGAAACCAGGTAGCGAGTTTCTCTGGACAACCAATACCCGATCAATTCGGATCAACCGGATCGTTTCAAATCAATTCGCTGCCCACCGCCCCAAAGGCAGCTGCTTCAAGCAAGAGTAAAGAAAAAACGCACACCCGCATCGCGCACACGCAGTCGCATCATTAATCACGCCACGCCGAAACATTTCCTATTCCAGCCAAACCAACGCGCCGTACAGCTCAATAAAGCCCGCGCGCGCATATTTGTTTTGTCCATCCTTCAACAAGTTCTCGACTCGGGTCGACACCACGGACCACGCACTACCAGGCTTTTCCCGGGGCACACAAGCACCCGAGCATGCGGGGCTCGATTTTCCCAGTGCCAGAAAATGTGATCCCATCCTGCCGCCGCCGACCATCATTAGCTCGGTATCCTTCCCGGTAGCTCAGCGGGTGGGGTGGCGAAGAGTTTGTAGCCCCGGCCAGGAACCTGTACGGTTACCTGCTACAATCAGCTATTATTTTGCACCAATAGCACAACAAAGCCGTTTGTTTGCTTTCGGCTCGTTGGTTTGGTTGGGTTGAGGAAGATAAATGATTCCGGTCAGCTCTCCATGTCCATGTGCTGCCCAAACGGTAGTCGTTTAACAGATGGGGACAACAGCAACAGCAACACCCGTCGAAAAACCAGCTGGACAATGTCTTTTGCCCCGGCAGAGGACTTATTTCGGTTAGCTATTTCCACCCAGAAATAGCTAACCGAAGAGAAAGGCTTTCCTAACAGCGACACTGCGGCGGCTGTCGTCACTTAGTGCAATAAAAATGACCATCCATCAAGTGCTCCGAACGCCGGTAGAGTAGTGCAGCAGCAGCCCGATGCAGCGCGACCTCAAATTAACTTATCTTACGCCAGTGCGCCCGGCAAGACGGGGTCGCATTCTAACGAACTATTTCGCCACATTCCGCGCGCATTTTCGCCCGCTTCATTTAGCGCGCACACACACACACACGCATACACGCTGCGCAATGCCGCAATTAGAAACCGTCGACGAGTGTGCCCCGGTGCTCGGCCGAGACGTGTTGAAATGCATCTCGAACGTCGCGAATTTTCACGTGCAGCGCAGCAGCAGCCGTGTCGGTAATTGGTCGTAAAATTTGGTGCGCTTCATATCCCCCAGAAGCCCGGACCAGACCCCGGGGCTCGATGATTGATTGAAGAATGCATTTTTCACTCGGGCATTCTTCTCGCCGGTGCGCAGGAAATGCCAAATTGAAGTGTCATCTCAGTGGGATCGTACGGCAACGCTGAGTCTACTGCGAGCGCTGCATCCCGCGCGCAATTCCAAGGTTCATCACTCACGTCTGTCACACCTTCACGCACCGCTGAAGGTTGCATAAAATCACTTCCAAGGGGAGCACTTCACGGCTGTGTTCACGACACAATGCACAAAGGGCGCAAAGGCGACATAAAAATGCAAACAACTCGAGTGCGAGTGTTTTCGGTGCGATTTGTGATTGATTTGCTAATTGGGGGCCGGCTCGTGGGGGGCGATCGAAGGAAATGAGTTCTCCCCGACCAGCGGCAGAACGCGTCCACCGACCGACCGGGCGTGCGCAGTAAAGCGACAAATTGGTTTCAGCCATTGTCTTTCCGCTGCGCTGCGGAGACGCTGTGCGAACACGCGAATAGAAATAGGGTGTGAATAAATGGTTTTTTTTTGTTTGGCAAGCTGGGGGTGCATCTTGATGGTTTCTTTTCTTCTTTTGCGCCCAGTAGTTCTGTTTAAGTTTCGAATCGTTTCCATGCGATTTATGTTGGCTAACATAAGATGAAGGAAACGTGTGTTTCGTTTAAACACTATTCAAAATGTTGAATTGATAGTTCCGATTGCCGTAATTTCAATATTTTTATTTAATTTTGAAATAATTTTAGGTCTCTTAAAACGAATTTGTTTTAGAGCAATGTATTTGTAGTATATTCTCTTATAAAAATATTCATTGTGTATCAAAGTGCATTTAATTGTAGATCTTACGGTGTTTACAGAACTAGATAGGATAGGATTATGTCGCTATTTCCAACTTATACATTTTTTGTTTTGCGCCTGAATAGAGTTTTGCAATATCTTGAAAAACCTAATGAGGGACAAGTTTTTAGTTAACTACATAAGTAAACGAATAATAAATTTTTATTTAAAATAATCTGGAAGTGTAATAATTCCTCGACAGATTTAATTTATCATCTCCTTGTCATCAGTAAAAGCTATTGTTATAGAAAATAATGAACAATAATAGCTAATGATCAACAATACGATAGCTAATGAAAAAATGTAACAAAAAACTCTCAGAAAGATTAACAAATAAATAAAAAAAATAGCATAAACATACAAAATAACAAAAAAAAACAAATAAATCTAAAATTGTATTTTCATTGGAAAAAACAATCAAAACATCTTCTGATAAACATAGTAAAATTTCAATAAATATAGCAACTGATCTCGTAAACTTTACAAACTCCAGGATCTTTAGTCATTGAGTTAATCATCGAAAGTTTGATCCTACCCGAACTCCCTCGAGACTTTGCGCGAGGTTCATCTGAAAGGTTCATTTATTATCTTCACGTTCGCTCCGATACGGTCAGCTGCGCTTTCGTTAATTTCATCCTAGAAGAAACTTCTAGCGCCCCTACGCGCTCGGGGGAGCAAACAATATTTTCATTCCATTCTTTAGTTCCGTCTAAACGCGATTTTAAATCGTTTCTCAACTTTTCCCCTTATCTCTCGCTCCGCCTGTTCTGCCTCTATAATGCCAAACTCGACGATTTCCGTGTCCATCCCTTTGGTGGGAGTGGGATTTCGGGAAAACTTTCAACCCTAACCTTGCCCATACCGTGGAAAGGGTTATTTGCTAAACGGTGGTCGAAATGGGTGGAAAATCGTTAGGCCCGAACAATGGTGAGTCCGGTGAGAGTGCCAGGAGGAGGATGCAGCAGGGAAGAAGAAGGGCAGCCAATCCTATTACCCTTTGATTGTTAGAGCGAAACCGAACCGAGATAAGAAATGGGAGAAACACGAGCAGCTAGCCCCGGGTCGAGCAGGGAAACGGAAACAGTTGCGAGAGCAATTCATTTTTAAATAACTTTGTCGCCAAGGGAATCGAAAGGATTTCCCAACCCCCTCCTTGGCACCTTGCGCCTATCCGGGTCGGCAAATTTCGTCGGCAAAGATCGATGCGTTGGATGAAGCGGTCCCGTCAGCAGAAAAAAGGGACGGAACTGGCTGCTGACTCGGTGGAAATGAAGTGATCCATTTGGAACGATGTTATTTAAATGATAATTTCGATGTCAACATTTTATTTTATTGTCCTCCGGCAGTGCCCGCTGCCGGTTCCCTCGCTAGCGCGTGTGGTGGTGGTGGTGTGAGCGAGACAGTGCGGTAGAGCTAAATTTGAATCACTGGCGATGGCGTCGAAGTTCGGCTGGGCCTTACTCTGCAACGCCCGGATGGTTGATTTTTGCGGCAGCAGAGCAGAGCGCACATTACGACCATCTGGTTTTGATTGTTTGGCGAAGTTTCCCCGGCGTTTCAACGGCGTTTCGGAAGTTGATGAAAGGTCGGGTTCGCAGCGTGTCAAACGATCAACTTTTTCGGTCGGCACAACGGACGTTTGGCGAAAAGTTGTGCCGATTCGTCGCCATCGTCGGCAGAGAGGGATCGGAGGGGGCAAAACATCTGGAGGTCATGTCCAAATCTGCCCATCATTAAGTGGATGTAGTCGGTGTCGGTTTTCTCGGTACACATTGACATCTTACTCCGTGAGGCGATGCGCGAAGTCAATTAGCTTTCATGGGTTTCATTCGGTCGGTGGTGGTTATTGAAAGTTAAATATGATATACCCCGATCCAAGTTGGCTAAAGTTTGGCTTCTGTCACGTGGTGAAGGTTAGGTTCTAATGATTGTGGAGATGAGAGATGAATGACTCAGCGGAGATCTATTTTTGAGGATAATGCACAGATCTATTTCATTAGAAGAACGATTTTTGGAGAGAGTGTTCTTTCGATTCAAATTATCTCCTAGCAAATAGTATCCTTCCATTATGTAATGATGTAAACCTGAAAAGTTAAGGTTTAGAAAATTGAATTTGGATCAAGTAGTAACCTGGAAATGTTTGGCGAACGACTGGAGATGGATTTAGTCGCTAAAACTTTAAAAAATACTCTATTTTTGAAACTTCCCTTGGGTCGCTAAGGAGATCTAGTCTTCGATTATATGAATTCATGTACAATATACATATATACATGTACAAAAAATCTTAAAGACATTTTGAAAATAACAATTTCAACATTATTAAACATTATATCTAGGAAAGAATCTACTTTTGTAATGATTTTTTTTTTGTGAAATGTTCAACAAGATTGTTGAGAATGTTGTTTCCTTCCTAAGAAATAGCTTTCTCCAAAATATACCAATCATCTCACCAAAAACTCACCTTCACCCGTCGATCGAAGTCATAAATAAAACTTTGACCTGAATTTCTTTTCCGACCCACCGAATACATTTCATTCTCATAAATAAAACTCGAAAATTCACGCTATCCCCATTCCCCAACAGGAAAGACTCGTTTGCGCAGTGCGCCAGTTCCTTCGCGACGCCCGGAGGACTCGCGTATGGGTGGAAAATTAATCACTTTCAAATATTTCACCCACCGTTCGGCGTTTGATTGGTGATAGATAGTGCAAATCGCAGCTACCGATTCTCGCCCGCCACCCACCGATTGCTTAATCATGCTCCACCGTAATACAGGCCGCAAAACCGGATGGAGCCCTGGATGGAGGCGCGGATGAAGAAATAGCTAAAATGTTTCGAAAAATTCAAATTCCAAACCTCCCAAACGCGCCCACATTCCGCCCGTTGTGGAGGAATCGCTGCCCGCCTGTTGTGCTTGCCCAGGACAACGAACGAACGGACACCTCATAATAGTGCAAATCGCAGCTACCGATTCTCGCCCGCCACCCACCGATTGCTTAATCATGCTCCACCGTAATACAGGCCGCAAAACCGGATGGAGCCCTGGATGGAGGCGCGGATGAAGAAATAGCTAAAATGTTTCGAAAAATTCAAATTCCAAACCTCCCAAACGCGCCCACATTCCGCCCGTTGTGGAGGAATCGCTGCCCGCCTGTTGTGCTTGCCCAGGACAACGAACGAACGGACACCTCATACGGGCAACGAAGCCCCGAACAAAATGCCACCCGCAGTGACGATATTTCATCGCACCTGGGTTCGTTTGCTGTACGATAGAACCACAATGCAGTCACACATGCGTGCGCAATAAATACCTGCACGAGTTATCATCTTGAAGTTATGGAACTCTTTCTGTTAGATTGGTACAGTTCGAGAGGGCTTCCTGGAAATGCTTGACTGGTACAACGTGTCCAAACACATCCCCTGTTCATTGCAGCAGGTTCATCAAAATAAAGGGAAATAAACGAATCCACTAGACGAGATCGTCTCATTATTGACCCATCCCTCAACGGCAAGCTGTCCGCGCTGTGGACGAGCCCGCGATCTCGCCCGGACCACGCGTGTAAGACAGGGTTCTCCGAGGGTTCCTCCGTTCATCATCACCGGGGCGATCATAAAGATGAAATATAAACTCAAACCTTTCAACGCAGGCCGGCAGGTTCGATGCCTAGCCGGATTAGACCCATCGCTCGAACCCCCGCCGATTCGTTTCGGGTGTCCGGCGATCCGTCTCACCGAACCCAATGGCGAGGATGTTCTTGCTCTGCGGGCTGATAAAATTCAATTTCCATCCAACGCGCGTGTGTGTAGCAAATGAACTCAAACCGATCGATTCGAACCGAGCCGAACAAAGAACGCTGCGCCCGCGACGTGTAAGACGACGTTCCCTGTCCCGGCCGGGCCCGAGTGACGTTTATCAATCTGTCAGACTGCAGGTCGTCCGCAAGTACTGCGCCGTTCCGCACGCGCGCGCCTCATCTTTGGGCGAAATAAATGTGCGTTAATAAATTACTCCGTTTGTTTGATTGTTTGTTTTCAATTTGTTTCCATTTGACGTGTTTGTTTTTGCGTTTGGTTGTGCCTTTTTATTGTTCTTTTCTGTGTCTGTGTGTGCTGCTCTCCCTCCTCCACTAACTGCCCAGCCGGCTGATGGATTGGGCGCGCTCGATCGATCGATGGACGGACGGATTTCGGTATCGGTTCGCCCGTTCCAGGAACGGCGCTGAAAAATGGGACCAATTTACGGGAATTTGTTCCACGGCTCCGAGTGGTGCCAGCGGAAGGTGTACAACCTGTTCTGGCGCGTTCCTGGGGTCAAAGAGCGCCACCAGAAGAGCTCGGCCGAGAAGGGCGGGAAGCACAAGGAAAAACCGTTGAAAATCTGTAAATGTAGGTGATGAACGGAGCACAATGAGCGTCGCGTCGTCAGGATGAGACCCGAGGCTGAAGGCAACGCAACGGTAGGTACAGGGGTATGACCCCTTCAATATTTCATCATTAGCGTAAGCAGTTCATAAACGTCCGTGAGATGAGAGGCGGTGAGATGGGCACAATGGAAAAGTAACAAACTAGGACACACTTTTTCAAGCGAATAACTTAGGTGTTTGTAGCTTGGATTGAAAATTTCATACAAATTCTTATATGTACATAGTTTGAAGTTGTTTGTTTTGCTTAAAAGGTGTGTCTAATAATTGAGTTATTATTACAATACATTCTAAGTTAATCACCAAACTTATAAGAGACGAAAGAAGTCCAAAAGGCTCAAAGTTCTTACAAGCCTTGCAAAGAACAAGAGTAGATCTTTGTACATTTTTCGATATTTTTGAACATCTCGAACAGCAACAAGCGTGACTTTGAAAGTTAATCAAACCAAAATGTTTCGAGAACCAAACCAAACTGAGAAAGTAAAGCTTACTTGTGAAGCTTTCAATAAAACCAACTCCATTCCACACCATTTCAACGTTACTACTCCACTTAGCAATCGTAATACGATCCTCCAGTAATCGTATGAATTATTGCCAACAACTTCCTCCCAGGATGGTTTGTATTCCTCACATTCTCGCATCCTCCCGCACCTATCCAATCACCCATGACAAGGCGAATTCCAAAGCCGAAACAGCCTCCTCACCCTGGCAACCTACCCACAAGGACACCGAAAATGATGCAAATGACAGGGACGTGCCGTGAAGAATCGTCCCAACGCCTCCTACCACGAGTGAAGCGAAACGAAAAAAAATGCAATCCATAAAAAATGAACAAAACAATACCATTCCTGCAGACGGAGACGGAGGACGGAACAAATTCCGCATTCCAGCGCGTAAAGAGAGAGAGAGAGAACTAGTGGATAAAGAAACACCAAACTTCATCGCGCTTCATCGCTCTCGGGTCACATAAATCTTTGACCCTTCCCGGTGCGATCCTTCCGTTTCGGGTTCGCTCTCGGTGGGTTGTTTCTTTTTTCGCGGACTCCTACGCACACGCCTTCCTCTACGCGCACTGCAAGGACACCCACGAAGCGCGAGAAAGTTATCTTTAAAAAAACAATCATTCGGCTTCGAGACGCGCACATATCCTGTTACCGGGGATCGCTTATCGTGCAGGATCCTTAGGGCGCGTCCTGTTTCAGAGAAAGGGAAACCCTCATTAGGCCACTTTCTCGTGTCCACAGTGAGGTTAGGGTGGATGTTAGGTTAGGAAAATCCATTATCAGTCTTTCGTGTAAGCAGTCGTGAAGTCCGTTGTGCTAATGTTGCAAACATAAACTTTAAACTTCAAGCCTAATTTCCGCATACGTGCGCCCCAGAAGTGTGTCATACAGCCGAACGTGTGCATAACTTCCTTTTCTCTTCTCTCCTAACTCACACATAGGATGCTGCACACGGTGCGCCACGAACGCCGGTTCGAGGGTCGACGTGCAGCAGCATAAATATTTCCATTTCGGTGGAGTGTAAAATTTTAATAAGAGCGCGTTTTTCAACAGTTGCTCTCTTTGCTCGCGGTCTCTATTTCTCCGGTGAAGGTTTTTCTCTCTCTCTCTCTCTCTCGTTCGTTTGTCAACTCTCGAGCGTTATTGCCGTTTGAACGCGCCATCACATGATCGTATGTTTTTATCACGTTCGTGTGTTTCGGCTGTGTTTTTTTCTCCGAGACCTGGTTTGCTTCTGTATGAGATGCGTTTTTTTGTGTTTGGTGTTGTCATTATTGCTCTAAAGCATGGCCACACACACGGCTACAGATGCACGCGCCCTCGCCCGGCCCGCGTCGGTTATGCTCCGGTTGCACGGGCACGCATAAATTATGCCGACGAAGGGAGAACCCCGGTTCCCGGGGACCTCAATATTTGGGTTTGCCGGTGTCGGGTTTTCGATGCTGCACTTGATCTTTGCCTTTGTCTGCTTCTAATCTTCTCCCTCGCGCAGGAATAGCTCCCGTTCCCTCAGCACGCACTCAGCTGAAGGACCCATTTTGGCATGTTTCTCTCACCCACTCCGCGTGACACTATTTCTCATGTTCGACCTGCCGACTTCCTTAGCGCCCGAGTTCCTGTTCCCACCCGGGGGCCCCTTCCCAGCTAAGGCACATCGATCAACACGATCGTTACTGTGTTACTGTTGCGCCGGAGATTTGTTTGTTTGTTTGTAGCGCTGTCGTACGGCTTCCCGGTGCGATCCTTCCGTTTCGGGTTCGCTCTCGGTGGGTTGTTTCTTTTTTCGCGGACTCCTACGCACACGCCTTCCACTACGCGCACTGCAAGGACACCCACTAAGCGCGAGAAAGTTATCTTTTTTTTTTTAAACAACCATTCGGCTTCGAGACGCGCGTATATCCTGTTACCGGGGATCGCTTATCGTGTAGGATCCTTAGGGCGCGTCCTGTTTCAGAGAAAGGGAAACCCTCATTAGGCCACTTTCTCGTGTCCACAGTGAGGTTAGGGTAGATTTTATCGGTTCTGCCGGGGCTCGCGTTCTGGCGGCGCTGACCGTGGGTGACTCTGCACGCTGCATCTTCTGCAGCTCGGCACCGCGGTTCGGTAAGTGCATTTTGGCACCCGACGAGCAAATTGGATGGCATGAGGTGACAAAAGTTCGCGGGTGGATCACGCCAATGAACGAACCGACGGATGCGGATGCGGATGGCCGCTGAATGTGCGTTTTTCGGTGCAGCCTAAGAACGTCGGTCGTTTGTCTGCAGCGCTAACAGATTCAGTGGGATGAACTATCTTCAGCTTGAGCCTGTTGACGGCGATTGTTAATGCGTAGTGCGAGTGATTCAATCAGAAGAGACCGTGTTAGGGACGAACATGCCATTGTGTTGGTGCTTGGAGTGATGAACACACACGGTCTAGATTTGAGCTAAAATTTAGAGAAGCATAATGATCACGATCCTGCATTATTTATTCATTTCACTCAGAATGAAGTCAGTGAGAATGATCAAAATTATGTGTAAAGAGAGCTCGTGTGTGTTGAAACGGTGAACAAGACTATCTTCAAACGATTAATACAGCAAAAAAAGCAGAAAAATAATCAGAAGCAGAAAAAAATTGTGTTTACATTTCAAAGCTTTTGAAAAACTTGTAATAATTACAAGAGCACGACAAAAAATAGAATAATAGTTTAAAAAACACATGGGGTAATCGGCTAGATAAAAGATAGATAAAAAAGTAGATAAAATTTCACGATTCTAGTCTAATTTAATTCGATATGTTAGATCGTTCGCAGCAGGTATCAGATCAAATTAGCAAATTAGAAAAGATACCATATCGTAATAAATAGCCCAATCTTGTCATATTCCACGTGATGTTTTAATTGATTTTAATCAACTTTACTCTTTGTTCAACCACATACTTATCTTCACGAGGTTCTTAATCCCTCACCTATAGATCAATAAGCAAATAAAAAGACAACAATAAGCCATCAATTAATCCACATGAAGCACCTCGCCGTACAAGCCACCGGGTGCTCAATCCACAAACGCAAACACGGCTCCGGGGACGAAACATCGCACCCGGAAAAGTCCTTACAAATCCGACATGCGAGCGGAAACGGCCCGACGGGTAAAAGCCAAAAATCACACCGAACTCGACGGGACACCCAGGCGGTGAATCACGGTGTCGTAACAAGCGTGAAACGATACCGACGCGACGGACGGACGGGGAACAACACCGCAGCATCCCTCCGGTCGGGTCGGGAAAATTGGAAAAGCAGCGAAGGGCGAACGCGCGCAGCAAAGACGGCCCGGCAGGGGCGCGAGCGTGCGCTCGGGGAAAAATGAACCCAAGAAACACACCCGAACGGAAAGCGATAAATTATATCAATTTAGCTAATGTCTAACACTTGTTCTGCGAGGATTAAGCGGTAAAGTGGCACTTCGTAATTGAGCTCGATTTCTTTTTCGTTCGATCCCTCGGGTGGGTGCCGCGCCCTTTTTTTCGCCCCCTTTTCGCACGGCATGGAGGCGAGACGGTGGCGGTGTGATTGTTTTTCGTATTCATCCATCTCAGCGCTTGCTCTAGGTGTGTATTTGTGTGGGTAGGTGTGTGATTTTTCCACTGTGCCGCTCCCACCAGATGACGTGTGCGCTTTCTTAGCTCGTGCACGGGACGGGAAAACCCGATCCTCCCTGGGGAAGTGTTTTCCAATCGCGGAATCGATTTTTGCGCAATTTTCCCATCACCCGTGGCCAACGCAGTTGATGGTGATGCTGGGAAGCGCGCTGCGTTCGACAAGTGTCCCGGGAATGGGAACGGCGGAATCAATTGATTTCTGCTGCTGGGCGCGGTACATTTGTCGTCGGCTGGGCTGGGAGATTGATTTATCGGACGTCGAAACGCGGCGCAGGTTTTCCTGCGTTCCGGTGTCTCGGGAGTAATTTGTTGCTATTCGCCGGATGTGTGAGTGTCGTTTTTTTGCTGCCGTGGGAAAGCGTTTTTGGCAAAGTCACGCAATTTGAGAGAGCATTGATCAGGAGATGGATAAATATGAAAATATTTGATTGTAATGGATTACAGGAGCTAATTCAACATATTTCATATAAGTCTATTAAGGTATTGAGGCATCCTGTGCTTCTCTAAGGTATACTTCATGAAATATAAGCAATAATCTTCTATCATAATAAATATTAAAAATGAAAATGATAAAAAGTCCTTAATAAAAATTACGATTAAAAAGACCAAACCAATATTTACAAAAACAAAAACAATGAAATTTCGATATAAAATCAATTTAAATGAGTAAACAGTGCAAAATACTGCTTCTAGCACACTAATACTTTAAATTGAGTTTTAATTTAGAAACTGAGAAAAACTTCAACAATCAGTTAAAATTCTCATACAAACATTTGGTACAAACAGATAAGCACACTAGAACCAATACATTGCAACATGGGAATCGTATGATTCAATCTGAAAAATGTAAAAAAAAACATTACAAACCAGTTGAAATTCTCTTACTTTAACACAAAAAGATAAACTTTTCAAAGTTCTCTGTTTTTCCAGTAACGCTTCTTAATTACTTTTTAATACAATTTAAATACAATGTACAATGTACAATGTAAATTCATTTTTATACAAAAACCTGACCCAACAACAGCCTGCCACCTAAACAGGCAAAACATTCCCACACAAAGCGAAACAATTTTTACGCGCAATCCCGATCGTTAGCGACCCGTTTTCGCATCACGCGTTGCGCGTCATAATTATCACGAACTTCACATTCCGAACGCATCCGGGCCGGGCCACCCTCGTCGTTGCCACCCACGCCGGTGCCCGTGGCCCAAGGGCATGTACGCCCCGGACAATAAGACACATTCTGATGTGCCCCGGCGGCCGTACGACAGCGCTACAAACAAACAAACAAATCTCCGGCGCAACAGTAACACAGTAACGATCGTGTTGATCGATGTGCCTAAGCTGGGAAGGGGCCCCCGGGTGGGAACAGGAACTCGGGCGCGAAGGAAGTCGGCAGGTCGAACATGAGAAATAGTGTCACGCGGAGTGGGTGAGAGAAACATGCCAAAATGGGTCCTTCAGCTTCTGTAACTTGTTCATTGTGCCCATCTCACCGCCTCTCATCGCACGGACGTTTATGAACTGCTTACGCTAATGATGAAATATTGAAGGGGTCATACCCCTGTACCTACCGTTGCGTTGCCTTCAGCCTCGGGTCTCATCCTGACGACGCGACGCTCATTGTGCTCCGTTCATCACCTACATTTACAGATTTTCAACGGTTTTTCCTTGTGCTTCCCGCCCTTCTCGGCCGGGCTCTTCTGGTGGCGCTCTTTGACCCCAGGAACGCGCCAGAACAGGTTGTACACCTTCCGCGGGCACCACTCGGGGCCGTGGAACAAATTCCCGTAAATTGGTCCCATTTTTCAGCGCCGTTCCTGGAACGGGCGAACCGATACCGAAATCCGTCCGTCCATCGATCGATCGAGCGCGCCCAATCCATCAGCTGGCTGGGCAGTTAGTGGAGGAGGGAAAACAACACACACACATACACATACACACAGAAAAGAACAATAAAAAAGCACAACCAAACGCAAAAACAAACACGTCAAATGGAAACAAATTGAAAACAAACAATCAAACAAACGGAGTAATTTATTAACGCACATTTATTTCGCCCAAAGATGAGGCGCGCGCGTGCGGAACGGCGCAGTACTTGCGGACGACCTGCAGTCTGACAGATTGATAAACGTCACTCGGGCCCGGCCGGGACAGGGAACGTCGTCTTACACGTCGCGGGCGCAGCGTTCTTTGTTCGGCTCGGTTCGAATCGATCGGTTTGAGTTCATTTGCTATACACACGCGCGATGGATGGAAATTGAATTTTATCAGCCCGCAGAGCAAGAACATCCTCGCCATTGGGTTCGCTGTGACGGATCGCCGGACACCCGAAACGAATCGGCGGGGGTTCGAGCGATGGGTCTAATCCGGCTAGGCATCGAACCTGCCGGCCTGCGTTGAAAGGTTTGAGTTTATATTTCATCTTTATGATCGCCCCGGTGATGATGAACGGAGGAACCCTCGGAGAACCCTGTCTTACACGCGTGGTCCGGGCGAGATCGCGGGCTCGTCCACAGCGCGGACAGCTTGCCGTTGAGGAATGGGTCAATAATGAGACGATCGCGTCTAGTGGATTCGTTTATTTCCCTTTATTTTGATGAACCTGCTGCAATGAAAAGGGGATGTGTTTGGACACGTTGTACCAGTCAAGTATTTCCAGGAAGCCCTCTCGAACTGTACCAATCTAACAGAAAGCGTTCCATAACTTCAAGATGATAACTCGCGCAGGTATTTATTGCGCACGCATGTGTGACTGCATCGTGCTTCTATCGTACAGCAAACGAACCCAGGTGCGATGAAATATCGTCACTGCGGGTGGCATTTTGTTCGGGGCTTCGTTGCCCGTATGAGGTGTCCGTTCGTTCGTTGTCCTGGGCAAGCACAACAGGCGGGCAGCGATTCCTCCACAACGGGCGGAATGTGGGCGCGTTTGGGAGGTTTGGAATTTGAATTTTTCGAAACATTTTAGCTATTTCTTCATCCGCGCCTCCATCCAGGGCTCCATCCGGTTTTGCGGCCTGTTTTGAGGCGGAGCATGATTAAGCAATCGGTGGGTGGCGGGCGAGAATCGGTAGCTGCGATTTGCACTATCTATCACCAATCAAACGCCGCACGGTGGGTGAAATATTTGAAAGCGATTAATTTTTCACCTATACGCGAGTCCTCCGGGCGTCGCGAAGGAACTGGCGCACTGCGCAAACGAGTCTTTCGTGTTGGGGAATGGGGATAGCGTGAATTTTCGAGTTTTATTTATGAGAATGAAATGTATTCGGTGGGTCGGAATAGAAATTCAGGTCAAAGTTTTATTTATGACTTCGATCGACGGGCGAAGGTGGATTTTTGGAGAGATGATTGGTGGAAACTATTTCTTAGGTAACTACAATCTCAACAATCAAATTAAACATTTAATAAAGTAAACAATCATTTCAAAAGCAGATTCTTTCCTAGCAATAATGTTTAATAATATTGAAATTGTTATTTTTAAAATGTCTTTAAAACTTTCTTACATGTATATATGAATATTGTACATGATTTCATGTAGTCCAAGACTAGATCTCCTTAGCGATCAAAGGGATGTCCCAAAAATAGGGTATTTTTTAAGTTTTAGCGACTACATCCATCTCCAGTCGTTCGCCAAACATTTCCAGGTTACTACTTGATCCAAATTCAATTTTCTACAGCTCAACTTTTCAGTTGACATCATTACATGAAAGGACACTCTCTCCAAAAATCGTTCTTCTAATGAAATAGATCTGTGCAATATCCCTCAAAAATAGATCTCCGCTGAGTCATTCATCTCTCATCGTCATAATCATTAGATCCCAGCCTTTACCACGTGACAGAAGCCAAACTTTAGCCAACTTGGATCGGAGTATATCATATTTAACTTTCAATAACCACCACCGACCGAATGAAACCCATGAAAGCTAATTGACTTCGCGCATCGCCTCACGACAGACGTGAGTGATGAACCTTGGAATTGCGCGCGGGATGCAGCGCTCGCAGTAGACTCAGCGTTGCCGTACGATCCCACTGAGATGACACTTCAATTTGGCATTTCCTGCGCACCGGCGAGAAGAATGCCCGAGTGAAAAATGCATTCTTCAATCAATCATCGAGCCCCGGGGTCTGGTCCGGGCTTCTGGGGGATATGAAGCGCACCAAATTTTACGACCAATTACCGACACGGCTGCTGCTGCGCTGCACGTGAAAATTCGCGACGTTCGAGATGCATTTCAACACGTCTCGGCCGAGCACCGGGGCACACTCGTCGACGGTTTCTAATTGCGGCATTGCGCAGCGTGTATGCGTGTGTGTGTGTGTGCGCGCTAAATGAAGCGGGCGAAAATGCGCGCGGAATGTGGCGAAATAGTTCGTTAGAATGCGACCCCGTCTTGCCGGGCGCACTGGCGTAAGATAAGTTAATTTGAGGTCGCGCTGCATCGGGCTGCTGCTGCACTACTCTGCCGGCGTTCGGAGCACTTGATGGATGGTCATTTTTATTGCACTAAGTGACGACAACCGCCGCAGTGTCGCTGTTAGGAAAGCCTTTCTCTTCGGTTAGTTATTTCTGGGTGGAAATGGCTTACCGAAATAAGTCCTCTGTCGGGGCAAAAGACATTGTCCAGCTGGTTTTTCGACGGGTGTTGCTGTTGTTGTTGTCCCCATCTGTTAAACGACTACCGTTTGGGCAGCACATGGACATGGAGAGCTGACCGGAATCATTTATCTTCCTCAACCCAACCAAACCAACGAGCCGAAAGCAAACAAACGGCTTTGTTGTGCTATTGGTGCAAAATAATAGCTGATTGTAGCAGGTAACCGTACAGGTTCCTGGCCGGGGCTACAAACTCTTCGCCACCCCACCCGCTGAGCTACCGGGAAGGATACCGAGCTAATGATGGTCGCCGACGGCAAGATGGGATCACATTTTCTGGCTCTGGGAAAATCGAGCCCCGCATGCTCGGGTGCTTGTATGCCCCGGGAAAAGCCTGGTAGTGCGTGGTCCGTGGTGTCGACCCGAGTCGAGAACTTGTTGAAGGATGGACAAAACAAATATGCGCGCGCGGGCTTTATTGAGCTGTACGGCGCGTTGGTTTGGCTGGAATAGGAAATGTTTCGGCGTGGCGTGATTAATGATGCGACTGCGTGTGCGCGATGCGGGTGTGCGTTTTTTCTTTACTCTTGCTTGAAGCAGCTGCTTTTAGGGCGGTGGGCAGCGAATTGATTTGAAACGATCCGGTTGATCCGAATTGATCGGGTATTGGTTATCCAGAGAAACTCGCTACCTGGTTTCAATTGAATTATTTTTTTATATCCAACACGCTTTTGTTGCTCAACGAGCGATGCTTTCATGAGGTAAAGGGAATGTCATTAATCTCGCATAGTTTGTTGAAGAAATGTAAAGCTCAATCATTTGGAGTTTATTCATATAAAAAAAAAAGAAAGTAGACTTTGCACTGATTAGAGAGAGAGAGAGAAATACTTGAGTAAAGCACCATAGAAGATAATCAAGTGTTGAAACAACAAAACATTGCAAAAATTTATTGCAAATTAGACCAAAAGTTATAAACTAAACAAAGTATAAAAAAACTAGTAAAAACCAACATAAAAAAACAAAAGAGCATCAAACGCTAATTCGCACCTCTTCATAAAGGATACTATTTCATTTATTTTTAATTGATACAAAACAACCTGTTCCAACCAGAGTTCGCGAGCTGTTCGTGAGCTAATAAGCGTCCAATGTCACCACAGCCTGATTCATTGACAAGGGAGTGATGAAAAATGTGCCCTTAATCCACGCCAAACCGAGCCATCCATCTCGGTTGATGCATCAGCTCGCTCTCTCTCTAATTTGCTTCAACTATCCCAATCGTCATTCTCGGCCATTCGATCGGTACATACAGCTCCTATTGCCCTGACCTCCGGAGCGTGTATCTATCAACGGTTCCTAATAAGTCCGTTGAAACGCTTTCGTAGCGACGCGTCTTGACACACGCTAGTGCTCGCGTTACGGTCGACTTCAGTCCGCTCGGTGACAGGACGGTGCAGGTTGGTCCTGCAATGTAGCCAGACACGCACCCACACCGGTTCGATCGGAATCGAACGCCAAGTATCATCAATAATTCTTATTAATATGTTTTTTAACTAATGAGGATGATATATGTTTGTTTTCATTAATTACAAAATGATTAATGATCCCGGCGGATCCTGTTCCAACCGTGGAAGGAACGATGCACACCACACCGCTCGACGATGGCATCGGTTTTCGGGATTGCCGTTTTGCCGTTTATCGTGTTTGTGTCTCGTGGCGGTATGTGTCAGCCGCGAGTTAAATGATGGCCGCGTAGCTTTCGATGGGTCTTTTTCATTTATGAATATTTAATTTCCGTTTTTATCTCTCTGTCCGTGTCCTTTCCGCACCACCGCGGCGGCTGATACGAACTGGTTCACCGTTTCCAGAACAAATCCCCGACCGACCCAGGGATTTGTTTTCTTTTTTTTCGGGGTGGAAAAAAAAAAACATAGTAGGTTGTAATGATATCGCAAAAAATACCGAAATCTTTGAAATTGTAGAGTTTTAGCGATAATTTTTCTCTATAAAATAAGTAAATTTCAAATAATCCTACATTCATAATGCCAGCTTAGGCATAGAATAGTCTTGGAAAGCGATTGAATCGAACAATCGCATGTTTTCCATCACATTTTCATGCGGATTAAAACCTTCTCTCATCTGGAATCCGGCCACTGGACGCATGTTGATGAAAATCGTTTGTCCCAAATCATGCCCATTCGTTCCTGTCCGGGCCACAAAGCACACCTTAACCCAGCGGCACCAGGCACCCGACCGACGTGGGCGGCCATTCGCACCGGGACCGATGAGCAATCATGAGCCCGAGACATGTTTTGACACCGGAACAAAGCGCCCTCACGCCCGTACGCACAAACCACACCGACACGGCTCGTAACTCCCCCCCCCCCCCCCCCCCCCCTCCCGGTACGGCGAAATGGAAAGCGCAGCTAATGGGAAATTGTAGTACGATGTGAAATGTTATCTCATTTTGGGGTGAGCTCGGAGGCCATTTTGGGTGTGTTTGTGACGGTGTGTGCTTACTTTTCGACAATTTGTACAGCTCATGCATGTTGGTGTAAACAAAACGGATGGGAATAGCGAAGGGGATAATTATGGACCAGCGGAATGCTTGTATGTTTTCGCTTTTAGTTGGGTAAGCTTTGCCTGTATTCACCTTTTTTTCTTTATTTACAGAACATTACATGAGTTTATAATTGTTTTTTCTTTATTTAGTTTTTATCTTAAACGTTGATTGCTTTTCTTGCATTGCGAAATCTTATATACAATTTGATTAAGCCACTTGTATCATCTACTTTTTTGTATAATGAGAGTTAATCTATATCGGTAAACATTTCACCAACCTTCATTGAGTTCTGACGTTGATTCTTATTGCGTAAACTAGACTTAAAAATGTGACTTAACTTGTTTCAATTTTTCATTTTTTTCAATTAAAAACTTTTTTTTTTCAATATATGTTTTAGAAAGATTTTCATCATGTGATCGTATACTGCAT
>KZ071457.1:4643-20146 GCA_002091845.1 Anopheles cracens | reverse complement strand
ATATAAGTTTGGTTGGACTTGCTGTGTGTTGCATATTTAAAATATTCAGTGAAACGTATAATAAATCATTCCTTGGTCGGTGGCATTTGCCAGGTCTCACCACATCAACTGTTTCGGGTTGATTCCATCTTTCATGGCGACTTATATCTATCACTCAACCTAATCCTTTAGACAAACATTCAATTACCGCTGCTTCTCGTAACGTCCGCTGCTTTTAACGATATTCGGTACCCAGATGTGAAGCATTTGCATTATCTTGGTGTTGAGTAACAAACGGATTTTATTGATGATTTTCAAATAATTGGTTTAATTCATGTTCATGTCGAAAATGCTTCATGGCTCTACATTTAAAACTGAAAAAAGTTTGCTTTGAAGCAGATACATTGAACAAACAATTTTAAAAGTTTATAGCCAGAAGCCATCAAATGTATATTAAATGTTTTTTTTAATGCTTCGAATATTCGTCAGTTGAGTTTCATTGTGACACACTGTCGTTTGCTGTAAAAATGTGTGACTTTAAATCGTTTTTTGTAAAAATCATGTGCATGTTTTGAATACTAATGGCACAGTTTATTTTTGGAGTAAACTTCAAGGTGTGTGCTTCTGTAGAGTTTCAGATTCACCTATAATGTTCAGCTTCAATGTTCTATTTCAATATTGTTGAAAATTGAACTTAAAAAAATCAATAATCATTCCCGTTGCTTCAGTGATCGGCGAACGTAATTAACAAGACAAACGTGAGCAAGCACTGATTTTACTTCAACAAGGGTCGCAAGACAAAAAGTATCTACCCCACATTAGTTTTACTTTCTTACCGTGAAGCACGTTTTGGGTTGTATATAAAAAAGCCGTCGCAAGCTTCATGCAACGATTACTGTCAGTCTCTGTTCAATCAGAACAAAATCTCTACACATCTTCATGCGCCCGCTGGGTGTCTGCATTGGCCTGCTTGTCACGTCCGTGATCCTCTTGTTACGGATAATTTCCAGCATGATATCTGACACAGTTTTGCTCTAGGATTTCGAATCTCCTGTTACTAAAGAAATCAATGCTAGCACATGTTTTTTTATCCTGTTTCTTCACGTCTTGTTTGAGTCTAGTATCGCTAGTAGTCTAGGTTAGAGTGCACGTGATACACTCACAATCACTCAAGCGAAAAACGATACTAAAGAAAATTGAGTTGGGAAAAATCAATCAATCAAAGGTTTGGAAGCATAAGAAACAAATTGCTGCTAATAATAGCACTATGCGTGCCACATCACATCCTTCATCCTTTTAGCATTTACCAGTAAATGTGTGCCTACTACCGATGGTTTTATTTTAACATATCAATATGGAGGATAACTTATTATAATATTCATAAAGGCTCGAAAAAAATAGTTAAGTTATATTTTATATTTTAGTTATATTTTAAGATGATTTTTTGCTTGAAGAAATTGTTTTAAAATACACATTTCATATCGATCCTTCTTTTGATTGATGTTTGAATGCTTTTGTATCTCTGTTCATTATGATACATTTCTTCATTCCAAGAATTGTGTCATCAACCAACACAGTTTTAAACAATCTTTCAACACTAATAACTTTAAGTGATGAATTTTTTACCACACGGTATTATAATACAACTTGGCTACTTGAACTTTTTTGAGTGATTTCTTATAGAACGAATGTAATCAATTTCTCATAATCAATCCTTAAGAAGAAAAGAATGTGATTCTCTTAGATTGCTGAAGGTCATTTTTCATCGTTGATTAATAACGGCAATCTGCCCAAAAACTATCCAAGAATCAAACCTAACCACCAAAACAAAACAAATCCACAGGACTTGGATAAATGATCGTTCATTTAAAATAATCGTTTCTACGTGCTCGAAAAAAGTTGGGCTTGGGAAATAATCCTGACATCTTATTTCGTGAGACGGATGAATGGAAATGTCAGAGGGTAAGCTGAACAATTAAATATAAGACCAATAGTATGTTAGCGCAATATCAATATATAGGATGTTCAGCAGCGTGGCACCTCAATCGAAGAAATTTGTATCTTTTTATCACTTGCTTTCAACATACATATGATACAGCGTAGTTTAATTTATCTTTCACTTCCGTTTAATTAATCATCAATAGAACCAGAGCAAAACACGTGAAAATGAGAACCTTATACCATATACTGACATTGAACCTTGCAACTCATCCGGAACTGGCAAAGCTCCATGGAGAGCTTGTTTCCTTCGACAAAGCGGAAGATGGAAATGGCTCCCGTCAGCTCTATGCTCCACGCCGTGACGGTGAGGATAAATGGTTATGATAGGCGAAGATGGATTTACTGCACGCAATACGAAGTTCAACGAGAAGCAGCTGCGGAAAAACATTCCTGATTCATGATAAAGTGTGGTTCACCGATACTCAGGACCAGAGCGCGCCGATTCTAGTGCCAGTCTGACAAGTGATTGTGGGAAGTAGGTCAGCTTTCGTGTTTTGATTGATCATCAATTACTCTCGCGCTTGTAGAAGAAAGAAGCTTTAGCTAATCTCTGTAGTATTTGATTCCTCTTGACATCAACAAACGGGTCGAGACAAATTAACATGTTCGTGATACTCAATTCACGCCATACAAATGTTTCCTAGGATTGGTAGAAAATTGGAAGTAAAGAGGCTCATTAATGATGATTAAATATTTAGAAACTTCGTGAGTAACAAAATATTATTATAATTCAATAAAAAAAATATACATAATAACAGGTTCATAATATAAATTCACTTTGAACATGCTTTTATAACTGATATTATAGGATTACTTGGATTAATTTCTTATACGTTTGTTTCTAATTCACATTTCGTTGATGTGTTCAATGTGTTGGATTCATATGTAATACATTTCAGAGCATCTTCTATTCATTAAATGAAATTGGCTATCAATTTGTTCAATATATACAACACTGCATACTTTTAAAACTTAAAGAGGTCTTCACTTCTCCACATTTTCAAGAAAGTACACTCCCCTCCCGTGATTATTTTTTATGAACATTATTTTCAGCGCATGCATAACACTCGAGTACACTATCGTCTGTGCGACTAAATTACCGTATCGAAAAAGTTTCTCGCATTCTCGAAACCGGCGTTGAAAAGAAGCCCTTAAGCTATCGATTTCGATTTGGCAGTGCTCCAGCATGGGCGGCAATTTTCGGTGCAACAATAGGACCACAAGTATGGCAGACACCAGTACACGCAGGTGTGTTGAACAGTCCACATCGCACGAAATGGAACGAGCATCCGTACGAGTCCTATTGAATGCACAAATAAAAACTATCTTTCGCCCAGTGCATCCTTGGTGTAGATCAGGAACCCTTAAAGAATAATTTGTCTCATAATGGGATCAACTGTCACAGGCAGCATCCTTTCACAGAGCTTTTATCGGTTACCATACTAGAGCAGTCGGAGTATGGTTGCAAATGAATGGTACAACGAACTATGTTTTGGTCGAGCTAGGAAAAACGCTTCTAGTGTCCTTGGCGTGAGGATTGGTCCCATCCAAGATTGCAGAAGCGACCCTAACGAAACAGACATCTTCTAGAATGGAGAATGCGACCAACCGTAATCCTCCGTATTAAAAAGAATCTCCTCCCTTTTGGGCAGTCTGGGTTCCATTTTGCTGCTGCTGCTACTACTGTCTGCCGCACTTTTTACCTTAACACGTAGGATGTTCAAGAACAGGGTGGAAAAAGTTGAAGACGTAGCGTAAAGAATTGGGCCAAACAATGAGAAAAATGCTGCTTTTGCAACTTGTGAGGTAGACAAATGATTTCTTCCAAGTTGGTGCTCTTTGCTGCGTGAAATAATTGCCAAAAACAGAAACCATCTCTCTTTTCAAAGTATCAGCTCAGTCAGTATGTTCTGATATCTGGTTTATATATATATATTCCAGTCCTTGTACTCAACACTTCATTCATTGAGCACTTTTTATTGAGCGTCGACAACAGCCACATTTAACGCCCTCGAAACTACTAGGAACGTATCCATTATAGTGAACGTGCCAGCAAGTTTAGCAGTATCCAAGTTGTCTATGGCACCAAGATAAGCAATGTTTCATTTGTAAAAGAACATCTAGCCGTCAGAGGAGTTATAATAGAACTCATTCAACCGAGCACGGAAGAATACCGGCGGACGAAAGCGATACGATTCGTTGAAGAAAAAGGTCATAATTTGTTTCACATTTCATCGGATCGGACGAACAAGTTTTGCGTACCCTACACAGACCGGGGGCAGAAAAGACGGAAGAAAGCGAATTCAGCTGCGAAAAAAATCACGCAAAACCAGACACCACCACCAAACGATGGAAACAGTTGACGAAGCAGCAAAACACGGCTAAGGTTAACCCTCAACGGGCTTCACGTGGAAAGCAGAAAGTTGTGAACAACAACAACGTATCGGAAGGAAACTAAACAGACGAAGGGAAACGGCATGGAAACGGAACATATCGAAAAAGTTTCTCGCATTCTCGAAACCGGCGTTGAAAAGAAGCCCTTAAGCTATCGATTTCGATTTGGCAGTGCTCCAGCATGGGCGGCAATTTTCGGTGCAACAATAGGACCACAAGTATGGCAGACACCAGTACACGCAGGTGTGTTGAACAGTCCACATCGCACGAAATGGAACGAGCATCCGTACGAGTCCTATTGAATGCACAAATAAAAACTATCTTTCGCCCAGTGCATCCTTGGTGTAGATCAGGAACCCTTAAAGAATAATTTGTCTCATAATGGGATCAACTGTCACAGGCAGCATCCTTTCACAGAGCTTTTATCGGTTACCATACTAGAGCAGTCGGAGTATGGTTGCAAATGAATGGTACAACGAACTATGTTTTGGTCGAGCTAGGAAAAACGCTTCTAGTGTCCTTGGCGTGAGGATTGGTCCCATCCAAGATTGCAGAAGCGACCCTAACGAAACAGACATCTTCTAGAATGGAGAATGCGACCAACCGTAATCCTCCGTATTAAAAAGAATCTCCTCCCTTTTGGGCAGTCTGGGTTCCATTTTGCTGCTGCTGCTACTACTGTCTGCCGCACTTTTTACCTTAACACGTAGGATGTTCAAGAACAGGGTGGAAAAAGTTGAAGACGTAGCGTAAAGAATTGGGCCAAACAATGAGAAAAATGCTGCTTTTGCAACTTGTGAGGTAGACAAATGATTTCTTCCAAGTTGGTGCTCTTTGCTGCGTGAAATAATTGCCAAAAACAGAAACCATCTCTCTTTTCAAAGTATCAGCTCAGTCAGTATGTTCTGATATCTGGTTTATATAAATATTCCAGTCCTTGTACTCAACACTTCATTCATTGAGCACTTTTTATTGAGCGTCGACAACAGCCACATTTAACGCCCTCGAAACTACTAGGAACGTATCCATTATAGTGAACGTGCCAGCAAGTTTAGCAGTATCCAAGTTGTCTATGGCACCAAGATAAGCAATGTTTCATTTGTAAAAGAACATCTAGCCGTCAGAGGAGTTATAATAGAACTCATTCAACCGAGCACGGAAGAATACCGGCGGACGAAAGCGATACGATTCGTTGAAGAAAAAGGTCATAATTTGTTTCACATTTCATCGGATCGGACGAACAAGTTTTGCGTACCCTACACAGAAAACCTGCAGCCAGCACAGCAGCAGCTCTATTCCCTGGAGCGCTGTTGCTGTCACGAACTTCGTACAAGCCGGTGAAAAGATTGAAAAGGATGTTTGGAACCGCAGACGTGTCTCAGCAATCTAAGAGAATCACATTCTTTTCTTCTTAAGGATTGATTATGAGAAATTGATTACATTCGTTCTATAAGAAATCACTCAAAAAAGTTCAAGTAGCCAAGTTGTATTATAATACCGTGTGGTAAAAAATTCATCACTTAAAGTTATTAGTGTTGAAAGATTGTTTAAAACTGTGTTGGTTGATGACACAATTCTTGGAATGAAGAAATGTATCATAATGAACAGAGATACAAAAGCATTCAAACATCAATCAAAAGAAGGATCGATATGAAATGTGTATTTTAAAACAATTTCTTCAAGCAAAAAATCATCTTAAAATATAACTAAAATATAAAATATAACTTAACTATTTTTTTCGAGCCTTTATGAATATTATAATAAGTTATCCTCCATATTGATATGTTAAAATAAAACCATCGGTAGTAGGCACACATTTACTGGTAAATGCTAAAAGGATGAAGGATGTGATGTGGCACGCATAGTGCTATTATTAGCAGCAATTTGTTTCTTATGCTTCCAAACCTTTGATTGATTGATTTTTCCCAACTCAATTTTCTTTAGTATCGTTTTTCGCTTGAGTGATTGTGAGTGTATCACGTGCACTCTAACCTAGACTACTAGCGATACTAGACTCAAACAAGACGTGAAGAAACAGGATAAAAAAACATGTGCTAGCATTGGTTTCTTTAGTAACAGGAGATTCGAAATCCTAGAGCAAAACTGTGTCAGATATCATGCTGGAAATTATCCGTAACAATAGGATCACGGACGTGACAAGCAGACCAATGCAGACACCCAGCTGGCGCATGAAGATGTGTAGAGATTTTGTTCTGATTGAACAGAGACTGACAGTAATCGTTGCATGAAGCTTGCGACGGCTTTTTTATATACAACCCAAAACGTGCTTCACGGTAAGAAAGTAAAACTAATGTGGGGTAGATACTTTTTGTCTTGTGACCCTTGTTGAAGTAAAATCAGTGCTTGCTCACGTTTGTCTTGTTAATTACGTTCGCCGATCACTGAAGCAACGGGAATGATTATTGATTTTTTTAAGTTCAATTTTCAACAATATTGAAATAGAACATTGAAGCTGAACATTATAGGTGAATCTGAAACTCTACAGAAGCACACACCTTGAAGTTTACTCCAAAAATAAACTGTGCCATTAGTATTCAAAACATGCACATGATTTTTACAAAAAACGATTTAAAGTCACACATTTTTACAGCAAACGACAGTGTGTCACAATGAAACTCAACTGACGAATATTCGAAGCATTAAAAAAAACATTTAATATACATTTGATGGCTTCTGGCTATAAACTTTTAAAATTGTTTGTTCAATGTATCTGCTTCAAAGCAAACTTTTTTCAGTTTTAAATGTAGAGCCATGAAGCATTTTCGACATGAACATGAATTAAACCAATTATTTGAAAATCATCAATAAAATCCGTTTGTTACTCAACACCAAGATAATGCAAATGCTTCACATCTGGGTACCGAATATCGTTAAAAGCAGCGGACGTTACGAGAAGCAGCGGTAATTGAATGTTTGTCTAAAGGATTAGGTTGAGTGATAGATATAAGTCGCCATGAAAGATGGAATCAACCCGAAACAGTTGTTGTGGTGAGACCTGGCAAATGCCACCGACCAAGGAATGATTTATTATACGTTTCACTACATACATGAAACATGCAACACACAGCAAGTCCAACCAAACTTATATATGTTTTATGCTCTTAAACTATTGCGAGTGTTTTCTTATACGGATGCTCTAAACAATGTAATTAATATAACTTTCAAAATATAGCAAACCGAACGATACCTTTTCGTTTCGCAATATTCACCCCACATTTTTTTAACATTGTTTGAACAATTGCCATTTGAATGTGTCAGTATTGTTCTTAATAAACGCAACAAATGCTCATTACCCTAGGCACCTTAACGGAAACACCAGCTGGTCCTACTGCTAAGCGCATACAAAGTGCCCTATAGAACAGGATACAGACAATGTCAGATAATCGTGTTAGAATAGAACCACCACCATAGATGAAACATGCTGCATTAGCAAACAAAATAGCTCGCCTGGGCAGCTGTGACGGCTCAGCAGATTGATGTGCTTTAGGAGATAGTGGTGTATTTAAATATTTGGAAACAAACTTTCAGCAACTTGGTAAACTAGTCAAACGAATCTACAAATTTTACCGTCCAGGTGAGTGTAAATAGGTGAATAAATAGTTGAGTAGTTTTCGTCCAAAATTTTATCAAAAAACTTATTGCTTGGCATGCCTTCTCAAAGGTCTGTGATATTTGATGTGATAGTTTAACAATAGCATTTTTTATTTATAAGCCGACAAAAATTAATGTAGATTTTACTGAACAAGCATATTTCAATCTGGTATCTAATTGACGTTTAGTACGTAAATTTCCAAGAAATGCAGAACGTCAAGACAGCTTATGGGTAAAAAGCTTTAAAATCTTTCTTCGTATTCTTTGTTCTATGCTGGCAATTTGAGACCTTTTTCAGGTTTTTTCTTTTTCTCTGTACTACATTATGGAGACAAAAGAATTGCTTCATCTCTTCCTTCCTCAAAATGACTCTCTCAGTGAAGTAACATCGAAAAAAGGACACACTACTCCTTTCAACGTAAATGAAACGAAGCTTCATTCATCTAGCCGATGGCCTGCGCGTACATTATTTCAAATCAAACATGACTCGTTCTTTCTCTATCATTGTTTATCCCTCTCAGAGTCCGATCTAGATCTATAAACTATCACGAAGATGATAAATAAATTTTACAACAACTATAACATTTTTTGAGTTCATTAAAATATCATTAACACAAACTCCGTTGCTGATTGTTTTATTTACTCATTAGGTAAAGATTAGGTATTTGTATTCAATTTTTAATGTTATCTTATTTTAACAGATCATTTAAAATATGTTGGTTTATTTTATAATTTCCTGGATTTTGAATTCTTTTTATTTTAATCATGTGACTAACGTATTCTCATAAAAACGAATGCGATATGTACGGTTAACCCCAATAAAAAATCTCTTCAGTAGAATCTTGTATTCCCAAACCAAATTTTTGATAAATTACACTCCCACCTTCAAGATTGTGTTTCTTTTGAAGTACCCAGTTGCCCTTCCTTCATAATACGTTGTTTAAACAAAATTATGGAGCTATCCAAAGCCTTAATCAAGATGTCTGGTATGTATTTATTTAAGGAGCTTCAATTAATTTAAACTTAAATTGGATGTGTTAAACAGAAACAAACATGATTGCCAGAGGTATCTGCGAAGTTTTGTAGAATTTCAAAACTTTAATGAAAACGATAGAATGGTTTGGTTTGCTCTTCGGCAACGTCTTACATCCCTCGAACGAAATAACCGTAGCTAGTCGAAGTGCCTCGCGAGGTAAATCGGTTCCATCCGAATATTTTTACTGTCTATGATCATAAATAATTAGAAAGTACAGGAGTGAACATGATGCACATATGTGAATTAGTCAATACTAATAATATGTCCATTATAGCTGCCCGAAGGAAGTGGATAAATATAAAATTGCGTTTGCTTAACAAAATACATCAAATACAGGAACGAGGGTCAACGAAACACATCTCATAGTTTCTTGAAAATAAATATGAAAAGTGAGTATCTGTGCAATGTAATTCGGTGTCAACTTCGATTCATTTATAAAATCGTACGACTATATTTAAAACTTTTTTATCATTTTATAGGCCATTCATGAAAACGCAATAATCTTGTAAAATATTCTGCCATGCTGATAGAAATTCCCCTTTCTCTTGAAAAGAGTCATCTCACGCTCATCTCACTTCGATCTCACTACGGAAATGAAGTATCTCACGGGTTGCTGGTTGATGTTGAGCATAAAACGCTCTTTCTCTCTCTGTTTCCGCCGTAAAGGGAGAAACGAACTCGCGGATGGTAACATTCCGGAGAACGTTTCGCAGCATAAACTGTTGCTCTCTTTCTCGCTTTCAGTCTCATCGGAAACATTGAACGGGTAGGACGCGCTACGCCGTCGTCGCGGCCATTCAACGAGACTCGCGTCTCTGTGGTAAGGGTTTTTTTTTTCATCGTACCGTCGACGGAAAAGTGACGAGAGGAAGGGTCCGTTTGTTGTTTTCGTTCGTGTGCCATGCGTTCCTTCCGAATCCAGTGTTCTGCCGGGCCGTCGATGCTTCTCCCGCTGCCTCGTATCTGTCAAGGGTTGCTGTGACGCCGATGTAGAAGTGGAAACCGGGCGGCAACTCAGAAAGCGGTCCTCAGTGAAAATATAGTTGAAGTGTGCATAGCGGCAGGCTCTGGAATCAAAATTATTCTCCATGGTAGGTGGTGTGAATAGTGGATGTGCCTCTTGCGAAAAGTGAATCCGAATCCCAAATCCGCAAGGCGTCTATCTGATGGCAAATATTACGATGCAATCGTGACCGTGAAAATAATTATGGTGTTTGACCGGCAGAGTGGGAAAGTGTGAGAAGCAGCCTCGGGAAAGATGCAATCAACGCGGCATCATCCTTCGCGATCAACGTCGTTCTCTGCCGGTGAGTGAGTGGGAACGTGATACCGCGTGAACGTATAATGCTCGTGATTCGATCTGCAAAATGCTAATAAGCGCGAGAAGATCCGATTGTTACGTAAAAGAAAAAAAATTGATTGATAAGAGTGGTTTATTTTACGAGTGATTTACCTGCTCCGGTGTAGGATTACGCATCTGTTCTAAGAATGCGAAGAAAACGTATCTGCTGGATTACAATCGACGCCTGATAAATCGAATTTGGATTAACAGCGAATGATTTATCGCCTGGAAATATCTGAAGCGACGATAAAGTAGGTGAATCCATGAAATCAACATCAGATAGTAAGAGAATGGTACGTGTTTTATCTTTACATTAAAGTCTGATTAGGTTTACAACACAATCCATTAAATTCTGTCTGGTGACGTAAAACATAAAACTAATACATCGTGGAATGAGAAAGGAATTAGTATTCCCTACGTTCTGTCCTAAATGTCAATTCAATCAGGGTTTGGTTACATGAACTTCGCCAACCTTGACCAGGATGGTAGGTCATACGTTACGTCTGTTTAAGCATCATGCTTATTTACGCTTTCAATGCGTAATAAACTGCGCTTCTGCGGTTACTCTGACAAGTCAGATCATACTCTAGCATCGACAAAAGAATTTAATTTCTTAAATCCAAGAAGCAACCAGCAAGGAAAACACCAGCAATCGGAAAACTTTTACCACTAATGTCTCAATTGAATCATTCAATATGGACGTGCTTAATCTTTCCACTCGCATACTTGAAAACACGGCGTGATCAAGCACAAAAATGAAAACCTTTATTATGAGCACGTTCCATTCATTATTGAGCAAATAAAATCAATCTTTTTCGTCTAGTCGTTTTGCTATTGCCTGTTCAACATAATTGAAAAATGAGAGTTTCATCAGAGTTTGATCATCATCCATCGTATTACCTAACCAGAAATCTCAATTCAAAAAACCAAATTTAAGAAACACGATTGCTAGCCTTAAAACGCACAATCAGTATATATTTCAAACAGACAAAATAGTAAAATTAACTATATCAACTAAGCCTTTTATACATTTTTGGCACATATTCTAAGACTTTCATCCACTTCCTTCAGTGAGATCGAAGTGAGATGAGCGTGAGATGACTCTTTTCAAGAGAAAGGGGAATTTCTATCAGCATGGCAGAATATTTTACATGATTATTGCGTTTTCATGAATGGCCTATAAAATGATAAAAAAGTTTTGAATATAGTCGTATGATTTTATAAATGAATCGATGTTGACACCGAATTACATTGCACAGATACTCACTTTTCATATTTATTTTCAAGAAACTATGAGATGTGTTTCGTTGACCCTCGTTCCTGTATTTGATGTATTTTGTTAAGCAAACGCAATTTTATATTTATCCACTTCCTTCGGGCAGATATAATGGACATATTATTAGTATTGACTAATTCACATATGTGCATCATGTTCACTCCTGTTCTTTCTAATCATTTATGATCATAGACAGTAAAAATATTCGGATGGAACCGATTTACCTCGCGAGGCACTTCGACTAGCTACGATTATTTCGTTCGAGGGATGTAAGACGTTGCCGAAGAGCAAACCAAACCATTCTATCGTTTTCATTAAAGTTTTGAAATTCTACAAAACTTCGCAGATACCTCTGGCAATCATGTTTGTTTCTGTTTAACACATCCAATTTAAGTTTAAATTAATTGAAGCTCCTCAAATAAATACATACCAGACGTCTTGATTAAGGCTTTGGATAGCTCCATCACTTTGTTTAAACAACGTATTATGAAGGAAGGGCAACTGGGTACTTCAAAAGAAACACAATCTTGAAGGTGGGAGTGTTATTTATCAAAAGTTTGGTTTGGGAATACAAGATTCTACTGAAGAGATTTTTTTATTGGGGTTAAACGTACATATCGCATTCGTTTTTATGAGAATACGTTAGTCACATGATTAAAATAAAAAGAATTCAAAATCGAGGAAATTATAAATTAAACCAACATATTTTATAAGATCTGTTAAAGTAAGTTAATATTAAAATTTGAATACAAATACCTAATCTATATGATAAACTATAATGAGTAAATAAAACAATCAAAAACGGAGTTTGTGTTAATGATATTTTAATGAACCCTAAAAATGTTACAGATGTTGTAAAATTTATTTATCATCTTCGTGATAGTTTAAAGATCTAGATTGGATTCTGAGAGGGATAAACAATGATAGAGAAAGAACGAGTCATGTTTGATTTGAAATAATGTCGGCTAGATGAATGAAGCTTCGTTTCATTTACGTTGGAAGGAGTAGTGTGTCCTTTTGTTCAATGAAACTTTACTGAGAGAGCCATTTTGGAGAAGGAAGAGATGGAGCAATTGTTTTGTCTCCATTCTGTAGTACAGAGGAAAAGAAAAACATGAAAAAGGTCTCAAATTGCCAGCATAGAGCAAAGAATACGAAGAAAGATTTTAAAGCTTTTTACCCATAAGCTGTCTTGACGTTCTGCATTTTTTTGAAATTTACGTACTAAACGTCAATTAGATACCAGATTGAAATATGCTTGTTCAGTAAAATCTACATGAATTTTTGTCGACTTATAAATAAAAAAATGCTATTATTAAACTATCGCATTAAATATCACAGATCTTTGAGAAGGCATGCCAAGCAATACGTTTTTTGATGAAATTTTTTTACGAAAACTACTCAACTATTTATTCATCTATTTGCACTCACCTGGACGGTAAAATTTGTAGATTCGTTTGACTAGTTTACCAAGTTGCTGAAAGTTTGTTTCCAAATATTTAAATACACCACTATCTCCAAAAGCACATCAATCTGCTGAGCCGTCACAGCTGCCCAGGCGAGCTATTTTGTTTGCTAATGCAGCATGTTTCATCTATGGTGGTGGTTCTATTCTAACACGATTATCTGACATTGTCTGTATCCTGTTCTATAGGGCACTTTGTATGCGCTTAGCAGTAGGACCAGCTGGTGTTTCCGTTAAGGTGCCTAGGGTAATGAGCATTTGTTGCGTTTATTAAGAACAATACTGACACATTCAAATGGCAATTGTTCAAACAATGTTAAAAAAATGTGGGGTGAATATTGCGAAACGAAAAGGTATCGTTCGGTTTGCTATATTTTGAAAGTTATATTAATTACATTGTTTAGAGCATCCGTATAAGAAAACACTCGCAATAGTTTAAGAGCATGAAATATAAGTTTGGTTGGACTTGCTGTGTGTTGCATATTTAAAATATTCAGTGAAACGTATAATAAATCATTCCTTGGTCGGTGGCATTTGCCAGGTCTCACCACATCAACTGTTTCGGGTTGATTCCATCTTTCATGGCGACTTATATCTATCACTCAACCTAATCCTTTAGACAAACATTCAATTACCGCTGCTACCCGTAACGTCCGCTGCTCTTAACGATATTCGGTACCCAGATGTGAAGCATTTGCAGTATCTTGGTGTTGAGTAACAAACGGATTTTATTGATGATTTTCAAATAATTGGTTTGATTCATGTATAGCGCTGTTGAAAATGTTTCATGGCTCCATTTTTACAACTAAAAAAAGTTTACTTTTCAACAGATACATTGAACAAAGTATTTTTAAAGTTTATAGCTAGAAACCATTAAATGTTTTTTTAATGCTTTAAATATTCGTATGTTGAGTTTCACCGTGACAAACTGTCGTTTGCTGTGAAAATGTGTGACTATTGTAAATACCCCACATGGATGGTGATAGACCATTTTTTGTTGTACATGTACATGTTTGGAATACTAATGGCTTCGTTTATTTTTGTAGTAAACTTCAAGGTGGTTCAGCTTCAATGATCTATTTCAATATTGTTGAAAATTGAACTTAAAAAAATCAATAATCATTCCCGTTGCTTCAGTGATCGGCGAACGTAATTAACAAGACAAACGTGAGCAAGCACTGATTTTACTTCAACAAGGGTCGCAAGACAAAAAGTATCTACCCCACATTAGTTTTACTTTCTTACCGTGAAGCACGTTTTGGGTTGTATATAAAAAAGCCGTCGCAAGCTTCATGCAACGATTACTGTCAGTCTCTGTTCAATCAGAACAAAATCTCTACACATCTTCATGCGCCCGCTGGGTGTCTGCATTGGCCTGCTTGTCACGTCCGTGATCCTCTTGTTACGGATAATTTCCAGCATGATATCTGACACAGTTTTGCTCTAGGATTTCGAATCTCCTGTTACTAAAGAAATCAATGCTAGCACATGTTTTTTTATCCTGTTTCTTCACGTCTTGTTTGAGTCTAGTATCGCTAGTAGTCTAGGTTAGAGTGCACGTGATACACTCACAATCACTCAAGCGAAAAACGATACTAAAGAAAATTGAGTTGGGAAAAATCAATCAATCAAAGGTTTGGAAGCATAAGAAACAAATTGCTGCTAATAATAGCACTATGCGTGCCACATCACATCCTTCATCCTTTTAGCATTTACCAGTAAATGTGTGCCTACTACCGATGGTTTTATTTTAACATATCAATATGGAGGATAACTTATTATAATATTCATAAAGGCTCGAAAAAAATAGTTAAGTTATATTTTATATTTTAGTTATATTTTAAGATGATTTTTTGCTTGAAGAAATTGTTTTAAAATACACATTTCATATCGATCCTTCTTTTGATTGATGTTTGAATGCTTTTGTATCTCTGTTCATTATGATACATTTCTTCATTCCAAGAATTGTGTCATCAACCAACACAGTTTTAAACAATCTTTCAACACTAATAACTTTAAGTGATGAATTTTTTACCACACGGTATTATAATACAACTTGGCTACTTGAACTTTTTTGAGTGATTTCTTATAGAACGAATGTAATCAATTTCTCATAATCAATCCTTAAGAAGAAAAGAATGTGATTCTCTTAGATTGCTGAGACACGTCTGCGGTTCCAAACATCCTTTTCAATCTTTTCACCGGCTTGTACGAAGTTCGTGACAGCAACAGCGCTCCAGGGAATAGAGCTGCTGCTGTGCTGGCTGCAGGTTTGCATATGAATGTATCTGCTAAGCCGATTTGCAAACTAATAGACATTCCTCGTTCATTCTTCCACGTAAGGAAGATGATTTGTTGCTTCTAGTGGATGGGTGACTCGGGTATGGATAGAAAAAAA
>LULB01060566.1:0-12159 GCA_002091845.1 Anopheles cracens | reverse complement strand
TCCCTTACTTTGTTTCTCTGGCAATTGCATAGATTCGCATCTGTGGAAAGCAACCTCATCATGGTCAATGAAAGGGGTTGCAACATGTTTTTGTACGAATGAATATTTAATGCATTTTTATGTGAACCACAGCATATTATTCATTCTATTTCATCACATTTACCTAAGGACAATCAAGAATAGTTTTTAAGTCTGTCAAATCTGTCAATTATTATCCAAAATATAATGGTGTTTTAACCTTCTAACTATGTTTTAAGAGTGCTTCGACAACTGACAACGTAAATGAACATAACAAAAATGCTATAAATGATTATAAATCAAAGGTAAGGTCGTAGCGCCACCAATCACCGAACCGAGCTGATGGCTGAAAATGAAGATTTATCCATGCATTGTCACCGTGAAGTAGCATTTGAAATCGTTGGAGCATTGTAATAGCTTCTTTGCCACTGAATCACGGTGCATTCCCCGCTGCTTTGCGAGATGAAAAATCCCTATTGTCACATAATCCTCCCCATCTTATTCTTCTTCTTCTCTGGCAACTCCCCTCCGTACTACATTAGCCCCGTGTACTGTAGGCGAACGAACTAAATTTCAATTATGTTTGCGCATCCACCGACAATCATCGGTAAGCCCGGGCATCCGTTACCGCGCGATGCACCGTCGCGGTGACAGAGAGAGAGAGAGAGCGAGAGAGGTGCAATGAAAGTTGCATTTCAATCCACCTTCCACATTTGCGACACGGGCGCGCCTGTCCATGTGTTACGGACCGGGGTATTTACTAAATTCTTTTCCTCCATTTTCGTTATCTGCGTCTTAGGGGTTGGTTCGTTTCTTTTGTTGGTCCGAACCGAGAAACTACCTCGACATTTGGCACCATTGTGCTTTCAATTTCATTGGACAATCTCGTACGGGGTCCGGGATTTCGGGGCGGGATTCCGGGCGGAGACAAAGAATCGCACAATCCAAACCGAGCGAGCATAATTTCCGCCCGGCAAAGAGCGGCACATGATGCGGCATGATTTCAGTTCGACCGGAGCTGACTCTTGTGCCTTTGTGGCCCGGAGTCGGTACGTCGGCGGAAGTTTAGTTGTCAGGATGTGTTAGTATCATTTTTTTATCTTCGTACCAAAATTGACACGGAACGGAGCGATCGCGGGGTTGCGTTTCGGAGCTGAAAGGTAGAAGCACTCGGTACCGAGCACAACAACAGGTCTTTGCGGTGGGCATCATCTCCGCAGCCCTCCCTCGTCAGGATATGCTCGAATGGCTCGAACCGAGACCGAACAAAGATGATGTCCTTTCGCAAAATAGTTCTTTGTTTGCAATCCGAGACCTGTACCGGCAGGCGCACACGGTCGTGATGATGGGTCCGGATGCAGTATCTGGTGTGTTTCTTTTCATCGCGTACGGTTGCCCTCGGGCGCCTGATATGGCCGGGCAGATCAACTAGCCAGCTTCTTATCAGCCGCGGTTACTAGCTGCTAAGTCCGACATCGCCTCAGTGCGAGGCGCCCGAACCGCGCGCCGCACTGCAGACGGTCCACCATGCGCTGGACTGTTTATATTTATTGCAAATCCCTACCAGCGCTATCGCAACGGGGTTTGTGGCCTTGCTGAGCTCGGCAAGAACGATCGCGCTCGCTTGTAGCATCGTACGGCCGTGATTTACCAGTCCCTGTACTCCCATCGAAAATAGATCCTTTTTCGTAATGTATCGTTTATCTTGCGTGCTTGCTCAACTCGTACCCTAGACCGAAGCCAGCCAGTGTCGGTGATGGCTTGATCGTGTGGTCTTCTACCACGCTTTTATGAACTAGTAATTTCTTCCAAACATTCTCTTAATAGTTTGTACGTCGTAATTGACGAGCAGTTCGTCCGTTGTCCGATGTCGAAGCACTCTTAAATGTCAAGAACGGTTACGTTTGACTAACATTACAAACTTTCAGCCCTCGTCAAGGTAGGTAAAGATTTCTTTTATACTTCTTTCTCGACGCCACCTCATTCGACTGCGTGTTAGAAGAAATGTTGTTTGCTATATTTGTGCTATGTGCAACAAACGTTCTCACTAACAGCAATTAAAACGTCGTAAATTGTCTCTTGATTAAGTCCGATTTGTGTTTCACATACATGACCCGTTTGCATACTAAAATCGCGTGTGCACGTGGACGAGTGTGTGTTTTTTCTTTGCTAACCTAGATGCGATCCTTTGTGGGGATCGTCGTCTTAGCGTGGTTGCGATGCAGTTGCCGATATAAATCATTCTCTCTGGTGGAAAATCCGACGAAGGGGACCCAACATTACTATATTCACGAAAGTACGGCTGAGAAAAAACAAACAAAACAAAATGACGAATCTCTTCTTCTTTACGCTCTGACCATTTATATGAATTAAATTTGTCATAAAAAACGATCTTCTACAGTGAACTCTGTTCAGAGTTGGTGTTGCTGTAGGTGTGTTTGTGTTTGACGAAATCTGATGTTTCGTTTTTATTTTCGTTAAACCTCAAATTGCTGACGTTAACCGGACCTAGAGGAACGTTTTGGAGGTTTGTTTTTGTTTGCTTTATTTTACCCCAGTGGTGGCAGATTATCGTTTATTATAGAATGTCAAACCTGGCCGATGATCTGTGCGGCCAGACCTGGGAACGGGAAGACACATGACAGTTGCCATATATTTTGGGTACTGGTTCCACTTGGATATGCAAGCACATGTCAAATTTTCATGATAAATTGTAGCTTATATCTTGCTTTCGTGGTGTTGAAAATACAAATAGGGTGGGATAGACGATGGATCGTAAAATACTTACGTCGAGATGCTGGAAACATGTATTAGTTATAATGTTAATTAATGCACGTTTCATTGGAGTTACAGTTATTTCTGTACTTCAGTTCTGAGTCATAATTCTGTTCTTTTCTGAAGATCCTAGCAGATAATAAAGGAATCAAGTTGGGATCAGGACAATCAACCATTGAAGTAGGAAATAAACAGCAATTAATCTGTTAAAACATACTTCACGACGTAACAATCGCCGTTACAATGATAGTCATTATAGCATCGCCGATTGAACACTCCCAGGAAATGCCTGTGTAGATTAATAATGTTTGCAATCACCGATCGCGTGTTGGAAAACCACCCAGGCGTGTGGCGCCCTCTTATCAACTCTATGTACAACGATCAACTCGATAAGGCAGCGGGACTCAACAGCTTTCGCAAACACGCGCACCGCAAACAATTGCTCCCTGCTCCTCTCACACGCCGTGTATCGAGGATGGGCGGAACGACAAAACATAAATTTGAAGTCTATAAAACCTGGCCCCACGTGGGTGGGTTGTTAGTGGCAAAACAAAACAGAAAATAAATCTACCAATGCAAAATACAAGTGAAGAAAAAAGCTGCAAAAAAAAACGAAAACATCACCTGATTTCCCGTGCGCGGAGTGGTGTCTTGCCTGTGGTGAAAGAAGTGTCAAGCAGGGCCGTGTTTTCACCATCGACCAGTCACGAGTGTTCGAATTCCTCTAAAAATTTAGACACCACCCCGACGGATGGATGCGTCAGCAGGAGCGCCACCGTAAAGTTGTTTTTGCGTTCGTCCGAGGGTGTACAATTCAGTATGCTCTGGCGTCGTTGGTGTTTGATTTCTTTCTCCACACAATCTTCGTTCTCGTCGGTCTCTCGATCGAGATTCTATTTTGTGTGTGATATCATATCGGATGATGTTTTTTTATGGTTTTGTTTGCGTGTGTTTTCGTCGGTTCAGACGGCACGTGTAAGTGATTTTTTTTCTATTCTCAACAATTCAGCGCTTGATTCGTTGGTGCGTTTCCCATACGTCCTTGGGTTTGAGGTCTGTCCACACGCCGCAGGGTCGAGCGTGCGATGCGGTAGGAGGGTAAATTATTCAATGCTCTTCTTTCGCTACCACTCAGAACGGCTGACCACATGGCACCATTGCAATCAATTAACTCAAATCAAGCAAACTCAACGGCAAACCTACTCGCGCCCGACCGAGCAGCATAAAACCGCCTGTGGACGATGGTTCGGTGCGTTGTAGTCAGATTGGTTGATTGCTTTTCTCGGCACCCGAAAACGCCACGTTTCTGTGCCGATCGCAACCAACACAACTAGCAGTCCTCATAGCGGTTGCCATGGCGCTGTTGGTAAAATTAACACGATCTTCATGTTGATCTCGAAAGTGTTGCAAAACAAAGTTAGGGTAGATATTTATCCCTTCGACACACCCTATTGTCAAGGTCAAGAACAACGACAATGGCGACGAGAAGGTGGGAGAGGGTTGGATACCATCGTTGACAACTTGTGTCACATCTGATCGTTTCAATATTCCCCAACACGACACAAAGTGAGGAATAGGATGAAAAATAAAGGAGCTCACTACATGTCTCCCTACGTTAAACCCTATACCGTATATACCGAAACCGATTGCTCAACAAACATATTTCTGCCATCGCTACCTTTTTCTAAATTCAATGATTAATAGATGAAAATGTACAGCCAAATAACGTGATAGTTTTAAATGTCATCAACACAACGCACCCCATGTGTAGATAGCTTAGAAGCAATGATCGAAACAGAAGTACTTTCAGCACCATGACCTGTTCAACTTGTAGCAGGTAAGTTCTTGTTCTCCGTCATGAGGTACTTCGTAAACAAAACAAAAAAAAAACATTATGATCCAAGCAGTACGGAGGGAGTCGAGGCTAACGGCTTCTAACGCCTAAAAAAGGAATTAAATGAAACGAACGGCACACGCAAGACAGAAATAATAAGACATTCGTTTCTGATCGTCCGTGCACGCACGTTCGCGTGTTTGTGACGGGACTTGTGGAGCCAGTAGCTTCGAACAGAACAGAACGGCCCATTATTTATTGACGATAATATCGTGCCTCGCCAAGCTGACGATGGCAGACGAATTGTCAATTAGTTCTTGCTTCCCTGATGCGGAGTATCTTGGCCTTTCACCGTGAGGTAGCGCGCCATCAACATACTTGCGGCGGCCGCACGTGCACGTGGCCATAATTGTTTCCAAAAACGATCGAAACGGAAGGTCATAGAGGGGGAAGTAAAAAGAGTGTAACACCTAGACCCATTCATTACTCAGGATGGAGTTAGCGTAAGTATAGGGCACGAAAATGACATAGATCGCCGCTACGAACCACCCAGGATCCAGGACTTTCGACATTATTTGCATTCCTGTTAGCCGAATACAGTGCATGGTGGCGTTTGGAGAAAGTTTTATTTACCAATCACCCTCGCCATTATGGCGTTGCTGGATGTGCCGGAATGTTAATGAGCATCGTTAGTCTACCGGTGAATTTGAAACAGAGGAACGAAAACGAAACGCGACCAAGTATTTTACACTCAATTATACCTGGCACTTGTGACTATTTATGCAATCCACTAGACATATCATCCTAAATTATCTTAAGAAATTAAACCTGATAATTACTGACGACAGTCACTTCTTGTTTGCTCGAAGCGCGAGTCAACAAAAGTTGGGTTTTGTGGTCTTCATTGATGTTTGTTTAGATATTTAATCAAACTACAAAAGAAAACAAACATAATTACTATACAAAACCAACATTAGTTGCCACACAAAACAAACATCGACACAGCGGAGAGGAGAAAAAAACTCTTCGCTATATTGCAACGAACCATTTGAATGCTTTCCGTCCTGCAGAACATATCGGAAATAAAAGATATACCAGATAAGCGAAGGCACACCACCCGAGCAGAACCCCATACGTTCTGTCGAATGACGATAAGCTTTTTTTATGCTTCCTTCGTTTCCGGACTGTTTCTGACAGCACTGTCATTTCTATACCAATCGCCAAATTTGCTGCAGCATTCGGCCCAATATCGAACTCGCTAACTTGGTTAACCTGCGTAAAAGTCATGTCCAGTAGTAGCTTCCTTCCAGGTTTGCTTCCGGGTATCTGGGCGAGACATAAGTGACAGCGGGATGTGGACTTCTGCACATTAAATATAGAAACCTCGGCCGGATAGCTAAACACGTCGCACAGATACATTATGAATAGAGGCCTTTTCCCATCGTTTTATCATTTGCAGATCGATATGGACATTCCTCGCATATGGGTTTCGAAGCGTCACGTTTCGGTGATATTCGATTTCTATGCACACCCTCGTCGTCGATGACATGTGCCAGTAATCAAGCATATTGTGGCACTCATTATTCTGTCATATACAGCACAGAAAGGTTGGTGGGAGACGAGTTGGCTTGTTGAGTACATCGTACACAAAAAAGGTGGTCGGTCTGTTTGACAGAAATCTCAGATGTGACTTTAGATATTGCTGAATAAAATATTGCATTTATCACTATTTTTCGAACTGTACCATTACTTGATTCTGCCGAAATAAATATTCATAACAAATCCGAATAGTCATCGGTGTAGTTGGTGTGATAATCATGATGTTAATCGTTCATAATCTGAACAATGATAACAATGTTTGGCTTGTCTGTCAGCTAATTTGTTTCCCCTGTTTCCATATCAGCACGCCTTATTTAAAGAATTTGATTGACAACGGATAACAAAGCAACGCGGCTGCAGCTACGGTTAATGTTTCAACATGCTTGTCAAACCAATTTATCAGTTCTATAAAAAGCTGACGTCGAAACCGAGCGACACACGAAAAATTTAATCAACAACACACTCAAAACATATTAAATTGCTGCGTGCTGAGAGGTCCCTAACCCGGTACTACCCGCACCCAACGCTGTGTTGTTCGTTTCTTTTGCCCCCACCGATCGGGTTAGAGTGAGTGTTGTGTCGAAAGGTCGCCACGCGGCAGAGGGGATCTGAAAATATTAATGAAATGTAAAAATAGCACAGCCGCCACCATCGTGATAGAACCGTTCTTCGCCGTCCATCGAGATCGAGTCGGGGCGGGTAGTAGCGCCGCGTACCTATCACTCTCAAAAACCGGCGTCTCCATCAAAACGCAACTCACTATCACCCCGCCTCACATCGGCTCACATAGAAACAAGCACCCGTGCTGCGTTCCGTCGCCCCGAACCGTGGAACCTTCGAGATTACTGAGCAGACGCGCACCACCACACACCCCTTCCTTGTTGGGTGACGAAGTCGAGAGATTTGTTTTTATTATTTTGCTCACTTTATGAAACGAACGATGGAAACCGGCGCGATCCGGTTCCCGCACTACTCATTGTCCTTTTACACGTGCTGCTGGTAGCGGCGAGGTGTCCGGTTGGAGGGATCGCTGGTGGGCGCCTCCGTGGCGTCCATCCATACGTGAAGGCATTGTCTCTTCTTTCATAATATGAGAACGCTCTAAATATATAACTCTAACGCGCCAGTGAGGCGATCAAGCGGCACAGGATGAAAGAGAAACCCAAGCCGGTGTGTGTGTGTGTGTGTGAAGACAGTGAGAGCTCAGAAACGATCGGACGATACGAGAGGGACCAGCGCACGTCTAGCGATGGGAGCCCAATGAAGCATATTTACAATGATCCTCTTCAGCTGAGCAATAAATTATCTAACAATTCCTGACAGCTGTAGTTTCATGATCGTTCTCGCTGCTCTAGAACAGTGTTCATTAACGAATGTTACCTTCTTTTATGAGTGCAGGAAGAACACGATTCACTAATTTTACTAGACGATTTTACGATTTTACGATTTTTTTAATTCACTAATTGGTTTTCACTGAGAAAGTTGATTGTGATAAAGTCAAGCAGAAGGTAGGCACGAAATCAGCATGTGTCGTCGTGGCGATCATCACAATTATGTCGAGATCTAGAACCATCCCAGTTCCTGGTCCCAAAAAGGGGGCACGACAATAGGGTGTGTCGAAGGGATAAATATCTACCCTAACTTTGTTTTGCAACACTTTCGAGATCAACATGAAGATCGTGTTGACAATAGGGTGTGTCGAAGGGATAAATATCTACCCTAACTTTGTTTTGCAACACTTTCGAGATCAACATGAAGATCGTGTTAATTTTACCAACAGCGCCATGGCAACCGCTATGAGGACTGCTAGTTGTGTTGGTTGCGATCGGCACAGAAACGTGGCGTTTTCGGGTGCCGAGAAAAGCAATCAACCAATCTGACTACAACGCACCGAACCATCGTCCACAGGCGGTTTTATGCTGCTCGGTCGGGCGCGAGTAGGTTTGCCGTTGAGTTTGCTTGATTTGAGTTAATTGATTGCAATGGTGCCATGTGGTCAGCCGTTCTGAGTGGTAGCGAAAGAAGAGCATTGAATAATTTACCCTCCTACCGCATCGCACGCTCGACCCTGCGGCGTGTGGACAGACCTCAAACCCAAGGACGTATGGGAAACGCACCAACGAATCAAGCGCTGAATTGTTGAGAATAGAAAAAAAATCACTTACACGTGCCGTCTGAACCGACGAAAACACACGCAAACAAAACCATAAAAAAACATCATCCGATATGATATCACACACAAAATAGAATCTCGATCGAGAGACCGACGAGAACGAAGATTGTGTGGAGAAAGAAATCAAACACCAACGACGCCAGAGCATACTGAATTGTACACCCTCGGACGAACGCAAAAACAACTTTACGGTGGCGCTCCTGCTGACGCATCCATCCGTCGGGGTGGTGTCTAAATTTTTAGAGGAATTCGAACACTCGTGACTGGTCGATGGTGAAAACACGGCCCTGCTTGACACTTCTTTCACCACAGGCAAGACACCACTCCGCGCACGGGAAATCAGGTGATGTTTTCGTTTTTTTTTGCAGCTTTTTTCTTCACTTGTATTTTGCATTGGTAGATTTATTTTCTGTTTTGTTTTGCCACTAACAACCCACCCACGTGGGGCCAGGTTTTATAGACTTCAAATTTATGTTTTGTCGTTCCGCCCATCCTCGATACACGGCGTGTGAGAGGAGCAGGGAGCAATTGTTTGCGGTGCGCGTGTTTGCGAAAGCTGTTGAGTCCCGCTGCCTTATCGAGTTGATCGTTGTACATAGAGTTGATAAGAGGGCGCCACACGCCTGGGTGGTTTTCCAACACGCGATCGGTGATTGCAAACATTATTAATCTACACAGGCATTTCCTGGGAGTGTTCAATCGGCGATGCTATAATGACTATCATTGTAACGGCGATTGTTACGTCGTGAAGTATGTTTTAACAGATTAATTGCTGTTTATTTCCTACTTCAATGGTTGATTGTCCTGATCCCAACTTGATTCCTTTATTATCTGCTAGGATCTTCAGAAAAGAACAGAATTATGACTCAGAACTGAAGTACAGAAATAACTGTAACTCCAATGAAACGTGCATTAATTAACATTATAACTAATACATGTTTCCAGCATCTCGACGTAAGTATTTTACGATCCATCGTCTATCCCACCCTATTTGTATTTTCAACACCACGAAAGCAAGATATAAGCTACAATTTATCATGAAAATTTGACATGTGCTTGCATATCCAAGTGGAACCAGTACCCAAAATATATGGCAACTGTCATGTGTCTTCCCGTTCCCAGGTCTGGCCGCACAGATCATCGGCCAGGTTTGACATTCTATAATAAACGATAATCTGCCACCACTGGGGTAAAATAAAGCAAACAAAAACAAACCTCCAAAACGTTCCTCTAGGTCCGGTTAACGTCAGCAATTTGAGGTTTAACGAAAATAAAAACGAAACATCAGATTTCGTCAAACACAAACACACCTACAGCAACACCAACTCTGAACAGAGTTCACTGTAGAAGATCGTTTTTTATGACAAATTTAATTCATATAAATGGTCAGAGCGTAAAGAAGAAGAGATTCGTCATTTTGTTTTGTTTGTTTTTTCTCAGCCGTACTTTCGTGAATATAGTAATGTTGGGTCCCCTTCGTCGGATTTTCCACCAGAGAGAATGATTTATATCGGCAACTGCATCGCAACCACGCTAAGACGACGATCCCCACAAAGGATCGCATCTAGGTTAGCAAAGAAAAAACACACACTCGTCCACGTGCACACGCGATTTTAGTATGCAAACGGGTCATGTATGTGAAACACAAATCGGACTTAATCAAGAGACAATTTACGACGTTTTAATTGCTGTTAGTGAGAACGTTTGTTGCACATAGCACAAATATAGCAAACAACATTTCTTCTAACACGCAGTCGAATGAGGTGGCGTCGAGAAAGAAGTATAAAAGAAATCTTTACCTACCTTGACGAGGGCTGAAAGTTTGTAATGTTAGTCAAACGTAACCGTTCTTGACATTTAAGAGTGCTTCGACATCGGACAACGGACGAACTGCTCGTCAATTACGACGTACAAACTATTAAGAGAATGTTTGGAAGAAATTACTAGTTCATAAAAGCGTGGTAGAAGACCACACGATCAAGCCATCACCGACACTGGCTGGCTTCGGTCTAGGGTACGAGTTGAGCAAGCACGCAAGATAAACGATACATTACGAAAAAGGATCTATTTTCGATGGGAGTACAGGGACTGGTAAATCACGGCCGTACGATGCTACAAGCGAGCGCGATCGTTCTTGCCGAGCTCAGCAAGGCCACAAACCCCGTTGCGATAGCGCTGGTAGGGATTTGCAATAAATATAAACAGTCCAGCGCATGGTGGACCGTCTGCAGTGCGGCGCGCGGTTCGGGCGCCTCGCACTGAGGCGATGTCGGACTTAGCAGCTAGTAACCGCGGCTGATAAGAAGCTGGCTAGTTGATCTGCCCGGCCATATCAGGCGCCCGAGGGCAACCGTACGCGATGAAAAGAAACACACCAGATACTGCATCCGGACCCATCATCACGACCGTGTGCGCCTGCCGGTACAGGTCTCGGATTGCAAACAAAGAACTATTTTGCGAAAGGACATCATCTTTGTTCGGTCTCGGTTCGAGCCATTCGAGCATATCCTGACGAGGGAGGGCTGCGGAGATGATGCCCACCGCAAAGACCTGTTGTTGTGCTCGGTACCGAGTGCTTCTACCTTTCAGCTCCGAAACGCAACCCCGCGATCGCTCCGTTCCGTGTCAATTTTGGTACGAAGATAAAAAAATGATACTAACACATCCTGACAACTAAACTTCCGCCGACGTACCGACTCCGGGCCACAAAGGCACAAGAGTCAGCTCCGGTCGAACTGAAATCATGCCGCATCATGTGCCGCTCTTTGCCGGGCGGAAATTATGCTCGCTCGGTTTGGATTGTGCGATTCTTTGTCTCCGCCCGGAATCCCGCCCCGAAATCCCGGACCCCGTACGAGATTGTCCAATGAAATTGAAAGCACAATGGTGCCAAATGTCGAGGTAGTTTCTCGGTTCGGACCAACAAAAGAAACGAACCAACCCCTAAGACGCAGATAACGAAAATGGAGGAAAAGAATTTAGTAAATACCCCGGTCCGTAACACATGGACAGGCGCGCCCGTGTCGCAAATGTGGAAGGTGGATTGAAATGCAACTTTCATTGCACCTCTCTCGCTCTCTCTCTCTCTCTGTCACCGCGACGGTGCATCGCGCGGTAACGGATGCCCGGGCTTACCGATGATTGTCGGTGGATGCGCAAACATAATTGAAATTTAGTTCGTTCGCCTACAGTACACGGGGCTAATGTAGTACGGAGGGGAGTTGCCAGAGAAGAAGAAGAATAAGATGGGGAGGATTATGTGACAATAGGGATTTTTCATCTCGCAAAGCAGCGGGGAATGCACCGTGATTCAGTGGCAAAGAAGCTATTACAATGCTCCAACGATTTCAAATGCTACTTCACGGTGACAATGCATGGATAAATCTTCATTTTCAGCCATCAGCTCGGTTCGGTGATTGGTGGCGCTACGACCTTACCTTTGATTTATAATCATTTATAGCATTTTTGTTATGTTCATTTACGTTGTCAGTTGTCGAAGCACTCTTAAAACATAGTTAGAAGGTTAAAACACCATTATATTTTGGATAATAATTGACAGATTTGACAGACTTAAAAACTATTCTTGATTGTCCTTAGGTAAATGTGATGAAATAGAATGAATAATATGCTGTGGTTCACATAAAAATGCATTAAATATTCATTCGTACAAAAACATGTTGCAACCCCTTTCATTGACCATGATGAGGTTGCTTTCCACAGATGCGAATCTATGCAATTGCCAGAGAAACAAAGTAAGGGA
>KZ071456.1:0-10808 GCA_002091845.1 Anopheles cracens | reverse complement strand
TAATGCACTGCTCTGACGTTGTATTGGGAAGTACTTATTTAGAACAAGTGGAACGCGTGAGACAGAATATCTAATAAAATCTTATAATTAGATCCAAAGTGGATTCTGTGTGTTTGTTTTCTTTTGTGTTCATTGTTATTTAAAGTCTTCCAGAAGACAGAACAGGAGAAGAGCTCTACTAGCCATATTCCTCTTACTCCTAAACCTAACAGCAGCCTAACGAATCGAGATATCGCAAAAAAACGGAGGAAGCTGCCGGCCCCGTGGTGTCGAGGGCGGTGCCATATTGCAGCGAAGCGAACGAATCGAAATGCATTTTTTACTATTATTATTAACTAGCAATCAAAGTAAAACAAACCAAAAAAAAACGTCTATTTTCACTCTACTCTACCCTTCCACAACGAGAGAGAAAAAGAGCGAGAGACAGAGAGAAAAAAGAAGAAAAAAAGCGTAGATCTCTTCGCATCCGCTTCGTCTATCCTAACTTACCTACACCGAAATGGAACAGTTTTTTCAAGATACCCGTCAGAATATGTAACACGCCGGACGCTCGCCTGGGACGTGCGGAGGGCGCTGGGGGGAGGGTTATAAAGCCGGCATGGATGTGTACTAACTAATACAATAGCAACTTATAAACAAATATGAAACGAGGGAAGCTGTTTTTTGTACGAATAGTAAATCAAATTATCGGTGCGGAGGGTAACAATAATCAGTGGCACAAGCAAGGAAAAAATCGGCAAAAGCAAAGCGGAAGACTGCGGGAACTGATCTTCAATTTGGCACTAGACATCCTCGCTACGAATAGAGGAACGGTTCAGAATCGATAAAGGAGGACGAATCGTCGACGCTACTAGCAACAATAATTTCATTAGCGAAAAAATCCTAAATCTCTTAAACGCTGGATCCGTGTAACCCGATTAGTGCACCGGTTATGCATATAGAGCAAAACAGCCCCATCTCAAGTATAACGTTTCCAGCTTATTCGGATGTCCGGAGCAGGTCAACGCCGGGAGACACCTTACGATTGCGAAGCCGTCGTGTTGAATCGCGTTGAATGATTATATTTATCCATAAGATACATCACATAGTTTGTGAAACGTTGTTAAATAAGTAGGATCGCTTCACTGAAATGTAACGTAAACATCAGTTTGTTTCTAAAAGCTAAACTCGCGCAGTTGGCTTACCTACCGCACACATCCCAGTGAGGGAGAGAGGAAGGTTCAATCCTGCAGCACACTGCGCTCGAGGGTAAAGTCATAGCTCGGCGCATACATCAGCCGCCCGATGAAGGTGAGTATTTCGTTCGCCTGGATGCGCGTTATCTCCATGTCCGCGGGCTGGCCAATGTCGGCCGACAGGCGGAACGGCACCCCGTGCAGGGCATGGCCGCTCACCTTCTCGTCGCTGCGCTGCCGCACCGGAACCGGGTTCGCGCTCATCTCGCCGGTCGGCACGTCCGGCACGGTCGGGTACAGTGCTCCCGTCGCCCCAGCTGCCCCGGCTCCGGCCGCTGCCGGATCGTCCGCTGGCTGCTGGCCGCGGCGCTCGATGAAGATGAACTCATCCTCGCGCGGTGCGGGCGGTACGGCGCCCGGGATCGGCTCGGTCGGGATCTGTGTCGGGCTGGGTTTTTTGCTTTTGAAGAACGAAAACATTGCCACACACGACCAGTCGCAACTATGAGTCACAGCGCAGCGAAAACGGGTCCCACTCGGTCGGGCTACTTTTCCTTTTCTTTTTGTTTTAGCCTCTCTGTGTGCGCAGTGCCTTTGTTTTGGTTTGGTCTGGCGCGATGACAGCAAACGTCAGGGCGCGGTCACACACCGCGAAACGGATCATTTGACAGCCGAGAAAAAACAAAGTTTTCTGGCGCGTTCCACGGTACCTGTAGACGATCTACACGGTTTTCTTGCGATCTTCTCGCTCTAGAGGCAATCGATGGCATTTTCTAGCGGTCGTACAAATGCCACATGTCGCAAATTTCAACCAGAAGGTCAATCTCGATTATGCGAGAGATTCTTGCTTTTCCAAGAAATTTTCATTCTCTGATTGATAAAATAGCAAATTGCGAGAGCATGCGACAAAGCGAGAGTTATCTCGCAGTTTCCACAGTTGCGCCTGAGCACTTGTTCAGATTCGCTGACAATTTTTTTTTCGTGACACAAACTCTTGTGCAGCTTAGATCTACCGTTACGCTGTTGAAGTATCAAGAGAAATCTTTGACTTTCATAGTTCAATAGTGCCGTTCAAGCTAGTAATGCTTATGAAATAAAAGCATTTGACTATCAGCTCAAATGCACCTCACAAATACAGTGAAAACGACAACATTTGTAAAGCCGTTTACAGACGTACCGCGAATTTCACGCTGCGATTGTCGTTTGCGACTTTTGACAGCTGTGACGTCAGCAACTCCATATGAAAAAAAAACGAAACGCGCTCGATTTCGTTCACGGTGTGTGTATTTACTGCGAAAGGATTTGGCGCCGCGAGTTTGGTAAATAGTATAGTTTAGCTGATTGACAGCTCCGCAATAAAACAGTTTCCAGGCACGATCTTCACATATTTTGCAGAAACTGGCAGTAATACGTGTGGAAACGGCTTTAAGTTGTAAATTATTATGCACAAAATAGCTTTCCTGTTGCCAGTCACAAGATAAACATGAATGAAAACAATAACAAAGATTCTCCGGAGTAAAACAGTTTGACTCCAGCGCGATTTTGGCAAATTCTGCAGAAACTGTGCTACGTCCAGCGCCAATCGCAGCGTGAAATTCGCGGTACGTCTGGAAGTGACTTTAGTAAAGTCGCTGGAACGTCTGATAGTTGTTTTGAGCGGCTCAGGGCTAGGTGGAAAACATTATTATCGTTTCAGAGCACACGGTGTAAGCTGTCTCCTGTTGCATTTCAGCTTCACCTCGTGTTGAGGGACCTTCAGTCAAGTCGCCGGATAATCGGGAACGCTTGCCTGCAGCATGCCGTCTCGCTCAGGAGCTAGTGTTGATAATAATACTTATAAAGTTGAGAAATTCATACTACTGGTAGAAAAATCAAGCGTCGCAGCTGATACAGGCAGTTAAAACCAGTGATTTACAACTTCTGCGCTGCGGGCGCAAACGCTTTGGGCGAATGTTCGGATTAACCGTGTACCGGAAGCTGTCAATGATAGTGCAATGTCGTTCTGCGCGGAATTATTTCGCTGTTTCGTTCTGCTAAACGCGGAGGTTGCGGACTTCGCGCGTCAGTTTAGCGTACTGTTGTGCTGCAGATCAGGTAAGAATTTATGTAGACGTGTTGCCGTAACCCATCGTTCACGCGTTGTGCTGCTAAAGTATAAAATTATCCCTTTTTTTATCACGAAATACACGCGCGTCGCTTCTCCTGCCGGCTCCACATCAAGCGCGCGCGAGCTGAGCGTGAAGAGTTGCGAGCTTAAGCACCCCCCTCCCCCTCCCGCGTGTTTTGTTCTGCTACGCGTGAAGAGAACCGTGCATGTTACATCCTGTTCGCGGCTCTCGCATTTGTCTGAGGGATGCGTCGAGTAGTTTCCCCGAGGAGCGTTCTTCTTTTGTGAACATTTTTGTGTTTGTGCGTCGGAAGCATTAGTGTTTTTTTTGCCTTCCGTTCGCTTTTGTTGCCTACTGCGTCGCTTTTATTTTCCTGATCATATCGTTCAGCTCTTTCCTTTAAGCGGTGCGGTGCCTACACCGTTCGACAGTGCCTTGGCAAAGATGCATTTTCTTACGGACATAGCCTTGATAATACTGGGCATGTCTATGCTGATCTGGGCGATGGCGTTGTGCGTGCGATACATTTTTCGTCTGAAGGTTATCAATGTAAGTCGATCGCCCACCGTCCGTGCGTTTTGAGCCAAACTATTAACACATGCGCCGGGTTTCAGGAAGCGCCGCTGTTCCTGGACGGCGAAGAACTGCGCAGCCGCGTACTTGAGGCACCGGACAAGCTGCTCCCGTACGCCTTTGTGCGTGGTATCGTCGTACCGGACGAAGACATACTCTACCTAGAAGCGGACATCCCGATCAACGGTGTGCTGATGCGGGCGACAGTCATGTAAGTAACCCGGCAACTCCCGAACGTTCAACGGCCATCTTCTTCGACATGCCCTTGCAGCGAAACGACCGCCACGCACCTGCAGGGCTGGCGCATCAGTCGGCGACGGAGCGTCCGCTGGATTTACAGCAGCGCCGTACCGTTCCTGCTGCGCTACAACGACCACAACATACGCGTGGTGAAGGCGGAGGAAGCGGATCAGATGGAGCTGCCCGCGGTTAAATTTGTGCGCCGTATCAACGAGCATAGCACGTCCGGACTGTGGATGGGCCTGCTGCGCCGGCTGGACACCGTGGTGGAAATTCACGAGGAGATGGTGCGCGCCGGTGCGTACGTGACAGTCGGCGGCGAGGTAACGGTCGCCGACGACGGAAGCCTGCTGATCGGCCCGTCTGCCGACTGGCTACCGATGATACTCACCGGTCTCACCAAAGCGCAGCTGGTACTGCGCGGCCAGAGACGGATTGATCAGGACTCGCTGTACGCGAAGCTCACCTTCGCCGCTACGGTCACCTTCTGTGCGTTCGCCTACGCCGTAACAGATCTCCTGATGTAATTTGCACCCTAATGTAATTAGCATAGTTTTTACCGTTTTTATTCGAACGTGCAGCACTGTCAACACCGTGCGCGACGATTTGACAGCTTCCGAACCGTAGGCGAAGTCGCATACGATTCGCCGTGCGGCAGAATCTGTCAAATTGCGTACTAAAAACAGCACGAAAAGCGTGTACGCATCGACGCCCAATTGCGAACGAAGTTTGGGCTCGCACCAGCCATTCGGCACGTTTCTTATCTTACCTATAGATTAACTATACCGTCAAACGACACGATCTCCACTGTCGAACGCCAAACGGTAGCAGATAAACACCGCTCATAGCTGACGTACAGCGACAGTTCCTTTCCTTAGATAGTAGTAACGAATTATACATTGATTATTTGTCATTTCTTCCACTCACGGCTTGGCCGTATTGCCATTAGAAATCGAATTACCAATTAAACGCCAACAAAGAACGGAGCCCTCCGGGAGGCAGATTACATTAGGCACAGTGCCTGTGGATTTTTTAGTATCGCCTAACCTATACTGGCCCGCTTCTCGACCTTCCGTAATGCCACCACCTTGTAGTAGTTGTAGGAGGAGTGCATAAACGAAGTTAATGTTTTCTTTGTGTAGCGTGTAGCGCTTATGTTCACCTCTGTCTGTGCATGTCCGTAGCTTGCCTCGTAACCGTGTGCATGTTTCTTCTGTCCATCCAATGCTGTCCAGCAAACTAACTTAACTTATTTGTTTATGTTTCGACCCGTACCTACTGACATAATTTCGCGCGTTAAGTAGCACAACAAAGATGGCGGTGTGAGCAAAGGAAAAGAGTAATTACTGATAACGAAAACTTAAGTATAAATTAAATAAAAAAAACAAGAATAAAGAAAATAAAACAACGTAATTAAAACGAGATCTGATTGCTCGAACTACTACGGAAGCAAACGCTCTGTGGAGCACACGTCCCGGTCGATGAAATGTATGTTCAGGGGTACTACAACCGTCGTCGAACGGCTGGCAGGCAAGGGAAACAACAGAAACGAAACGGAAACTGTGCCCACCTATAGTCTCAAACCCCCGTTTTTTTGACATTTCTCATTTCTTTTTTAACGCTTGGGTAACTATTTTCCTTTTACTAATTTTAACATATTTAATAATTTAATTTTAATTATTTTTTACTGATAATAGTATATATGTGACCATCATACAACCATAATCACATACCAGTTTTTAGTTCAAGAAAAGCAAATTGAATGTTAGTTCAGGAGAATAACATGTTTTACGATCTCCTTTACACCAACTCCGACGGAATGCAACTCCAGCAATGCTGAAAAGCGTTCAATGTTGTTGTTATTTTTTTTAACCCCCCCGTCACCTTCCAGAACGGTCATTTCAAGTGTCAAATTGGTCTGAAAATCGCATCGCGAATCGGAACAGCAATTAACACCAGTTCGCTTCGCTTCGCGATAAAATCGCGCGCAACTGAACAGTGACAACGGCCCGAGTGAATGACAGTCGAATCTGCGCCCGGTTTGTTCGAATGTGTGGAAGAGAAGCAATCGGATGGAGTGACGAAGTGAAGTGGTTTTGACGGATGCAACATTTGCATCATTCGCAGGAACTTTTGCGCTGTCACAAAGGGCAAACTGTCCCACCAGCGTATGAGCACAGGAGCTGGTGAAACTGGGGGCGAACGACGATTTTTCGATTTCCTTTTTTCGCTCGCACAGACGACTGCCGTGAGCCAGGCTTTGGCCCGAACGCAGTGCGCATCGGATGTACTTGGGAAGCTTATGTTTTATAGTAGCTGTAGTAGTAGGCATTAGTTTTTTAAGATATATTTTCATTTAATGTGGATTTTTTAGTATCGCCTAACCTATACTGGCCCGCTTCTCGACCTTCCGTAATGCCACCACCTTGTAGTAGTTGTAGGAGGAGTGCATAAACGAAGTTAATGTTTTCTTTGTGTAGCGTGTAGCGCTTATGTTCACCTCTGTCTGTGCATGTCCGTAGCTTGCCTCGTAACCGTGTGCATGTTTCTTCTGTCCATCCAATGCTGTCCAGCAAACTAACTTAACTTATTTGTTTATGTTTCGACCCGTACCTACTGACATAATTTCGCGCGTTAAGTAGCACAACAAAGATGGCGGTGTGAGCAAAGGAAAAGAGTAATTACTGATAACGAAAACTTAAGTATAAATTAAATAAAAAAAACAAGAATAAAGAAAATAAAACAACGTAATTAAAACGAGATCTGATTGCTCGAACTACTACGGAAGCAAACACTCCCCCCCCCCCTCGTTTGCTCCCCAGCTCCCCTCAAGTAAAAATCCGCCGACGTACTCTGAGGCTGGTGTCACTGCTCCGTCGGCTCGCAATGACAACATAACTTTTTTTTTATTGAAAACATCGTTTTTTGACATTTCTCATTTCTTTTTTAACGCTTGGGTAACTATTTTCCTTTTACTAATTTTAACATATTTAATAATTTAATTTTAATTATTTTTTACTGATAATAGTATATATGTGACCATCATAAAACCATAATCACATACCAGTTTTTAGTTCAAGAAAAGCAAATTGAATGTTAGTTCAGGAGAATAACATGTTTTACGATCTCCTTTACACCAACTCCGACGGAATGCAACTCCAGCAATGCTGAAAAGCGTTCAATGTTGTTGTTATTTTTTTTTGTAGCGGGGTGGGAAAAGGGCGTTCGCTTTAGACTTACCAGTACGCTCACAGGCGATAAAACCGAAGAAAATATTGTACATAGCTTCCACTTTTCTGAAATGCTTTCAAAAGGCATTTTTCTTCGGTTCGCCAGTGACAGTGACGGTCTGAGCGACGTGACGAAAGTCATTTTTTAATTTGTTTTCCATGTGTCAGGCCACAGGTTTTTTTTTGCCGCTCAGATCCAACAACATGGCTGAATTGGTTCCGCGAACCTTTTTCTTCCCAGCTGTTGGTAATGGTGGGCGCGTGTGTGAAATAGATACCATTGGGGACAACTATTTTCCAACGCATAACCATCTGAACAGTCTGTGATGGTGCACGCTTCATTTTCTTTTCGGTTTTGCGTGTATTCCATTCTGCACCGAACAGCGCGCAACAGGAAAACAAACCTGTCCTTCCTAACCATTGTCGTACTGTATGTGTGTGTGGTATTTTTTTTTTATAAAAAAGAACTTTTAATTAATGCTACTGCTTATCGTGATTTACAGTAAATCATCGTTTGTGCATTTAAAATCAAATTCCTGCAAGCGTGAGGGAAGATGCGAGAAGCTGGGGAGTTATTAAAACTAACGGACAAATCTGGTGTCAATTGACACTTTTGCAACTTTGAGCTTCGATAACTCAAAAAACGGTTAGAGATATCGACAAACGGTTTTCACCCAAAGTCTTATATGTTTGCAAAGTTTTTGTTTTGCAGGATTTTCAAAATTTTTGAAGTTCATAAATTTCTGAGATACAACTTGTTACTCATTTGGTGCAAATCGTGGTGTCAATTGACGCCTAGAAGGCTATTTTTGGCAATTGTTGACCGATTGGGCTGAAATTTTCACAAGTTGTGCGCAAACTATTCTGACCGGCCCGACCGGCGGCGATCTAGCCGCGCTCTCCGCGTACGACGTGAACAGCTTCGTCAACATCAGCCACATGCTCGACCCGGACGGTGTGATCGACCTGTGCGAGGACCTGGAGCTGAACCCGGACAACTTGCTGCCGATCGAATGATGCCGGACGTGGATGCCGCAACAGATGAGTACCGTAGTGCTGCTCGCACGTTTCATTTAGGTTCTAACATGTTCCGTTTCCACCTGCAAGCATAATTTGTTCGCATTTGTACACACTGTTGTAGGTTCGTTTGATCGAACTGGGTGGTAATCGGATTTCCGTAAGCATATAATCAAAATAACCCCCCCTATCCTCTGTCTTTCTCGTTACCTCGGTGTCTGGTAACCATTTCTCTAATAGAAGGGAGAGAGCGGTAACAAATTGTATTTGCATGTGTGTGATTGTGTGTAACTGTGTAGCGGGGTGGGAAAAGGGCGTTCGCTTTAGACTTACCAGTACGCTCACAGGCGATAAAACCGAAGAAAATATTGTACATAGCTTCCACTTTTCTGAAATGCTTTCAAAAGGCATTTTTCTTCGGTTCGCCATCGCATCGCGAATCGGAACAGCAATTAACACCAGTTCGCTTCGCTTCGCGATAAAATCGCGCGCAACTGAACAGTGACAACGGCCCGAGTGAATGACAGTCGAATCTGCGCCCGGTTTGTTCGAATGTGTGGAAGAGAAGCAATCGGATGGAGTGACGAAGTGAAGTGGTTTTGACGGATGCAACATTTGCATCATTCGCAGGAACTTTTGCGCTGTCACAAAGGGCAAACTGTCCCACCAGCGTATGAGCACAGGAGCTGGTGAAACTGGGGGCGAACGACGATTTTTCGATTTCCTTTTTTCGCTCGCACAGACGACTGCCGTGAGCCAGGCTTTGGCCCGAACGCAGTGCGCATCGGATGTACTTGGGAAGCTTATGTTTTATAGTAGCTGTAGTAGTAGGCATTAGTTTTTTAAGATATATTTTCATTTAATGTGGATTTTTTAGTATCGCCTAACCTATACTGGCCCGCTTCTCGACCTTCCGTAATGCCACCACCTTGTAGTAGTTGTAGGAGGAGTGCATAAACGAAGTTAATGTTTTCTTTGTGTAGCGTGTAGCGCTTATGTTCACCTCTGTCTGTGCATGTCCGTAGCTTGCCTCGTAACCGTGTGCATGTTTCTTCTGTCCATCCAATGCTGTCCAGCAAACTAACTTAACTTATTTGTTTATGTTTCGACCCGTACCTACTGACATAATTTCGCGCGTTAAGTAGCACAACAAAGATGGCGGTGTGAGCAAAGGAAAAGAGTAATTACTGATAACGAAAACTTAAGTATAAATTAAATAAAAAACAAGAATAAAGAAAATAAAACAACATAATTAAAACGAGATCTGATTGCTCGAACTACTACGGAAGCAAACGCTCTGTGGAGCACACGTCCCGGTCGATGAAATGTATGTTCAGGGGTACTACAACCGTCGTCGAACGGCTGGCAGGCAAGGGAAACAACAGAAACGAAACGGAAACTGTGCCCACCTATAGTCTCAAACCCCGCTTGTGGCTGTGTTGAATCGAAATCTGAACAACAAATGGGGCTGTCGGTTTTTCTCTTGACCGTTCGCGCTCCCGCCCAAGAATGCGAAGTGAACCCTCGAACTCTTATCCATGAGATATGCACTGTATCGACGCCAGGCGGGCGTGGTGGTGTGTGTGTGTACGACGCCCTGAGGGACAGCAAACTACATTTATTAGTTTTTATTCCTATTTTTATACCCGTATGCTTACAAAAACCAAGTATTTTACGCTAATTTATACGACGCTGCAAAACTTCGAGCCACACTTCTCGTGTCGTGTCTGTTTGTGACTGAAATGAGCGCTCTTAAGAAAAAAAAAAAACGCTACAAAACCGGTAGGAAATACACGAACACTCTGTTTTGAGTCTAGATGGGACAAAGAAAACCTCAAAATCCTCTAGGCCTGGGCGCGTGTATGTGTGGTGAGTTAGGAACTGTCCACTAAAAGCTCTCACATCCCCTATGTGCAACAACGTTAGGCGACAACAGAAAGAGCAGCAGCGAAAATGTGCTAGGAACACTGTCATTGTGCGTTCGGATGACGCCGGAAGAAGCATTGAGCACGGTGTGGAAAAAAATGGAGAACAAAACAAAAAAGAAAGCGTCGGGCGGAAGGAAGGGGAGAGGAGTGGAACGCTCAGCACATAAGGCCCTTCGCGAAGAAATACAGCTGCAGCTCTCGGACAAACAAATAACAAAAAATAAATAATAACAAAAAAGAAAACAACATTAAAACAGGAATTAAGAACAGAGAGGGGAGATATTTTATTTTTGTATCAATGTAACACAAAAAAAACTTTCGCTTTTTGGACTGTTGTAATGCGTTTAATAAAATCTACAAACGTAAATGCTGCGTGTGCGCGTCTCGTGTTTTGCTTCTTTTTTTTCCTCTCGACAGAAACTAATCATGGTGAAACTAATTGTGATTGTGCCCGTAGGCACTGTGCCTAATGTAATCTGCCTCCCGGAGGGCTCCGTTCTTTGTTGGCGTTTAATTGGTAATTCGATTTCTAATGGC
>KZ071453.1:346721-360641 GCA_002091845.1 Anopheles cracens | reverse complement strand
GTGCCGCCGAGGGCAGGAGCCGCAGAGCATAATTTGATGCAAGCGGTCCAGTAATTTACTTAATTTATTACCGTGACCACCTTTCCACACGAGCGCGACCTGGTTCGACCTTCTTCTGTTGTCACCAACACTTAATAGAAGCTAGTTCTCTCAACACCGTACCGCTTCGCGTCATTTCGGCTGTTGTTTAGCGCTGAATAATGCCGGTTTCATATTTCAAGGCATGGATTGGATTACTTTCGAAAAAACCAACAAACAACTTAAAACACACAGCCACAGTCACAAAGTTGTAATAATGAGCAACGAACGGTGCGCGTCTCCTTTTATTGCTGCTGGATCGGCTACTAAATATATGCTTTGAAATTGAACTAACAGAACACTACACGGCCTGCAGAACAGAACACACCCTCGCGATGGAGAGCCGGGAATTCTTGGAACACTACACGCGGACGCCTCAGGCGCCCGCCCCCGTCGCATCGAACGTTTTGTTGACGAAGAAGTTGTCGCTGATGATGTGCTGGTAGGACGCCTTCAGCGTGATCAGACAGTAGTCGTTCTGCGTGTTCCGGTAGCCGGTACCGTAGTCGTTCTGCATCAGGTCCTCGAGCAGGCTTATCTCGGCGCCGAGCTGCGGCAGGTTCGCCTTGATGATCAGCCATATGATCAGCTCGAGCAGATTATCGGCCGCCACATCCATCCGGACCTCTGTGGCGAAGGGGAGCAACCGACGGGTGAGTGAAAGTGACGCCTGGAAGAGGGAACCCTCCGGCCTTACCTTGCTCCTTGCACGCCTGGTCGACGAGCGTGAACGCGTCGTTGATATGCTTGATCATCTCGCTCGGGCAACACTTCTCCCGGAAGCGATTCAGGCTGTCGATTGCTTGCTGATACTTTTCGTGTTTGATTATAGGTACTAGGTTGCTGCAGTGGAAGGAAATGAAACAGAAAGATGCAATTATGTGTTTCCGCACTTCCCGAGCAGGTATGCATGGTATGGTTTCGAGAGTACATATGTATAACTGAATAGGTGGGTTCACACGAGTCGAACTTTTGATGACGGACTTCACGCACACTATTACTGGATAACCTTTTCTGCTTGAAACAGACTCGGCGAACATAGCTCAACTCACTAATACATTGACAAAAAAGTTCGCAGATCGTACAAATTCGAGCAGAGTTCGACTCGTGTGAACCCACCTAATAGTAGGTGACAAATTATATTAATACTGTGCAAACACAGCGTTGAAAATCGTTAATAAAGCGTTTGTTAACAAATATTTCCACGGAGATCGCTCTGACAGATCGCAACCATTATTATTTTTTTGTTTCATACCATAGCAGACTGAATTAACTAGTTAATAAAGGACCTATACAAAGTGTGACTGGATCAAAACTAGATTAGAAAGTGCATATTGTTGTTTGTAGGAAAAAACACGAGAACAGGCATATGTACTCAGCGCTACTCACCGATTGATGTCAAGAAGCTGAATCAAATTTTCATCAGTCTTTTTCATGCATATTAATATCCGTTGCCGGTAGATCTCATCGTTTTTGCTACACTTGCTGGCATAGAGTACAAACAGGGCGGAATAAATACCTTGCGTCATGAGTATTGGATACAGAAGACTTTGGTAGGAGACAAGTTCACTGGATAGGAATACAGGATAAAAATTAATCTACTACATTCTCCGTCTCAGCACCACCGTAGCTTACTCCTCGATCAAAATGGAATCCTTCGGCAGTGCGGGAAACATGACCGTCAGCACCAGCGTGTAGATGCGGCTCACGATCGATATCCACTCGTTCATCGCCGGCTCGCAGAGGATGGAATGGGGCGTGTACTTCCAGCAGCTGTACGTCGAGTAGAAGCAGCTCGACAGCTTCTCGAACAGCCCGTGCAGCGGATGGTACACGCACTGGAAGGCATCGGTGAGGTAGTTCCGTAGCAGCGCCAACCCATCGCCGTCCACCGACGTGATGCAAAAGTTTGGAATGAAATCGAGATCACGAAACGGGGACGAATTGCGCACCCGCCCACCGTTGCCATCGGCCGCACCGAGCATAAACTCGTCGTCCTCGACGCCGCGCGACACTACGGACGCGAAGCTCTGCACCGATATCGCGTCGGACGCGCGCTCCGGTGGCGACGGGCCACCGGCGGCCGGCGACGACGGGAACCCTCCGTTGTACAGGGAAAGGCGCGAGTCGGAGAGGCTGGAGCGCAAGGACGCGGTCGACGCGCTCTGCAGCTGGTAGCCCGATTGGCAGATTATCGCCGCCGAACGATCGTCCAGCTCGCCGGAACCGGCGACGGAAAAGTTGTTCCCCTTCAGCTGCTCTTTTCGCTTCGCCCGGCTCACGAAGATGGCCACCCGGTTCCACACCTTCTTGATGTCCATGCGGCGGATCGCGACGATGTCGCTCGTACCGAACAGAGTCTCGTGGAAGCAGGAAAAGATGGACGACCACTTGCGCTCGGCGTTGATCTTGAGATCCAGCCTGGAAATAGTGCACGCAGCGATCAAAGCGTTCAGTATTTACTTCAAACGTAATGAACAACAACACGGTTACACTCACATCGGAACCTTGTTAAAGATCTGATCCATCGCCATCGTCGCGTTGCTGATCTTAACGCTCGTCCACGTGCCCCCGAATATGCCCGTCATCGTGTGGCCCGCCATCTTCGTGTTGGAATCGTCCAACTCGAACTGATCCGCCTCGATCTCCCGTTCCGGGTAGTAGAAAACACCCTTCCCGAACGGTCCGTCGATCGTGAGCTCGCCGCGGTAATATATACCGCTGGGGAAAATGGCCAACCCACCTGCGGAGTGGGTCAGTATGTCGTTGGCGAAAAATCCCGCATAGTACGTGCCGTTCGTCGTGACCAGGATCCCGTTGCCGTGCTTCTTGTCGCCCATAAACATGCCGATGTACTTCACCCCGTTCAGGCTGTCCTCGCTCACGCCGAAGCCTTCCTTCTGGTCGTTCACGAACTCTCCGTTGTACTGGTACGCGCTGGTCGTGAGCGTTCCGAAACCATTGTACTTGTCCGCCTTGAAGTAGCCCTGGTAGCGGAAGTAGTGCGTGGAGCGATTGCTCGTGGTTTTCAAACGACCGTACCCGTCATACTTGCCGTTGACGAATTCACCTACGGAAAGAGTTGAAGTAGTTAGGTTAATACGATTACGATACGATTGGTTTAATGGAGCCTTATTCGTTAAAATAGTAACACATTGGCTAGTAACGTTACCAATAGAACCCGTAAAACATTTCTATCGATTTGCTTACCTTCATAGATCGTGGAGATTCCAAACACGGATCGATTCATGCACCCATACCCGGTAATACTACCATGGTAGAACTCTCCACTGTACGACCGATCGACGCTGGTCAGCGAGCCGATCCCATCCATCTGTCCGACCAGCCACATCCCTTCATACCGCATCCCCTTCAACCGATCGCTCCGCTCACTGTACTCGTACCGGGCGAACCGATACAGCGGTTGCTTGTCGTGCGTATGCTTGTCCAGACATTGCAGCACCTGCGCCTTCAGCACCCCAAGCCAGCGCACCCTGTCGGGCACGTTGAGCGTGTGACAACGCAGCGTCTCCTCCGGTGTCACGATCGTGATCATAAGGCGGTGCTTATCCTTGTACCGGCTGCGCTGCAGTTCGCTCACCTCTGTCGTGATCCAGACAAGCTTCAGCGGGTACTGGACGCTTTGCACCCCCGACAGATAGCAGAACACGTCATTGAAGAGGACGAACCGCGGCGAAGAGGAGAATATGTTCACATCCAGCAGCTTCAGCGGCACATCGTTCGAGTCGAGCAGCAGGCGCCGGTGCGGTTCCTTCAGTGGCAACCACCGGACGTTTTCCTCCCGCAGCCAGAACTCTTTCGTTTGTTTGGTCGTGCTGCCCATCTTCTCGCTGACGTCCTCGTTGAGAAACCGCAACCATTCCGATTTTATCGACAGGAGCGCGGCCTCCGTCGGTTCGTCTAGCGTGGTGCCGGCGACGGCGGCACTCGTGATGAGCAGCTCCGCCAGATCGATCTGCGTCTGCACGTTGTCGAGATAGAGCTGCAGAATTTGCTGGTCGGCCGGTGTCATCAACCCGTAGCACTCGTTATCACAGAAGCACTGAAGGAGGCGCTGGTAGAGGAGATAGATCTCGTCGTGCAGCACGATAGACACGAGCCGGTCTACGTCGTGCTGTACGAGAAACGCCCGCAGGGACCGCATACGCAGCACCAGCACATAGAACAGTGTGCTACACAGCCGATAGAAATACTTTGCCGATGGGGCGCTGGTAGCAGGAGCATCGCCGGAACCTTTCTGGCGGGTAGCGCTCCACTCTTTGATGTGCTTCGACAGGGCCTGCAGCGTTTGCTGCTCCTTGCTGTACAGCTTCAGCACATCCTGGCGCACGGGCAGGTGATTAACCACCAGCAGGCTGTCGCTCGCCAGCACGAACGGAATGTTCTCATCCACCATGGGGACCGTACGCCCAGCGTACACTTCCGGGGCGGCAATCTTGTAGCTTAAGAACTCATCATCCGAGGCCGATTTGATGTCGTACAGCTTGAGATCGTTGGTGAGGACAAACGTTTGGAAGTATCCGCTACACACATCCAGTACATGCCGGAAGCGACTGCAAACCGTCGGTGTGCTGGTGTTGCCCGCGTTTCCGTGCTTCCAGCTGATGGCCTGATTTTTACTCCGATCGCCCCAGAAGAACAGCTGCCCGTCGATCGTTAGGGCGGAGGAGTAATCACACCCGGAAGCGATTTTTGTGACGTTGCTGACGTTCAGCTGGTGGATTTTGTCGCGCCTGATGTGATCGCCGGTTCCGAGTTGGCCTGTTTAAATATTAAAAAACTTTTTTTTTTAATGTGCCTCATCAAGTTATGATAATTTTTCATTTTATTTATGTTGTGTATAAATAACTAAACAGTCGAAATGCATGTGCGCGCGAATGAAAAACGCATCATGAACACGCGGACGATGACAAACCCCACGTTCATGATGCACTTCATGATGACCTAGGATGAACCAAAACAAAATTCACCCGCACGCACACCAATTCCGTGTTGCATCGCGGAACAAAACGAAAGGCAAAACCAAAACAAATGGAGAAGAAGGGGATGCTGCCGGCGCGGTCTCGTACTCAAGCCGTAAAGAGGAAGATGCTTGAAATGCACCGAAACACCGCATATTAAAGCGACAGAAAGCGAACCGTCGGTATAAACCTCGCGAGAATTTAATCGCCTGCCGTACGGAAAGTGCAATCCAAGCAACAACTTTTCGCTGTCAGTGAAATCACCACAATTGCAACCAGAGTAGTTGTGGAGTGTGAAACCGATAATTTCGATAAAAAAAAAACGCTGATTTCTCTCCATGTTTGCGCTACACAACCGCTTCGTCCGTCTGTATCCGTCGTGTTTGAGGTGAGGTCGCAAACTTTATCAGATAACGTCCGGCGGGAGATCATTGCGCGGCGCTGCGTCACGTTACGTAAGAACCCGGCAAGCTATCTTCTGCGCCTCCTTTTTTTCTCTCTCTCTCCGTGTGCATGCAATTTGCAGATTAGCGAAAATGAGCCAAGTCGGTGAGATGGGCAGCGGTGCCGGTAAGGGTGGTGGCGGCGGTGGAGCGATTCGAGAAGCTGGTGGATCGTTCGGCAAAATGGAAGCGGCCCACGAGGAGGAATACTTTTACAAGCAGCAGCGTGAGCAGCTGGCCAAGCTGAAGACGACCACCGACGGGGGCGCTAGCTCAGCCGAGAGTAGCAAACCGCAGAAGTAGTAGTGCGCCTTTCTCTCCTACCCTACCTCCTTCCATTTCCTCCCATTTATGCTTACCTTTGTTCACCTTGCCGAAGCTAGCGACAACCGTCTGATGTAGCAAGTGGCCATAGATCGACAGTTCGTCCAGCGTCGCGGAAACCTCGTACGGTTCACGCACCCGGTACGGTTGTATGTTGAAATGCTCGAATATATTGCGCCAGTCACCGTACACGGCAAAGTTCTTCTCGTCGAACGCACTCTGATCGAACGAAACGTCCCTCTTGATCGCACTGAACACTTTGGTACGCTTCTGCAGCGACACGATGGCGAAATCAATTCCGGCTGCCAGCTGCTGCACGCAGTCCTGCTTCACTTCGTGCACCTCTGTCAGCTGGTCGCAGTTGAACACCGTGCCGAAATCGCCCTGCACGTACAACCTCCCGTCGCCGGCGAGCAGAAGGATGCCGTTGTTGTTGCAGCACACCCGAACGAATCCGTCCCGGTCGGTGAACAGATGCGTCCACTCTTCGAGCGTCCCGTTCCGGCTACGGTGCACCGTGCCGCTGTCGCGTTTGATGCAGAAGATCCAATTACCCTCGGTATCGAAATCCGCGACATCCCGATCGACGCACCGAAACTCAATCGCCTTGTCCGTGGCTCGGTACACCCCCTGCAGCAGTACGCCGCTGGCATCCAGCAGGATGTGTGTTTCGCCCAGCACGCGCAGCTTTACGCCACACGACGGTTCATGGCCATCCGGGAACAGTAGCGCCAGTTTGCTCTCCTCGCTCAGGTCACTGTAGATGGACATCAGCTCCGTAGTAGCCATTTTGGTGAGCTTGCTTCCGTGAGGTTTCGGGTACGGTTTGGACTAGACTTAGAAGCTCATTTTAACAACTATTCAATCAACTGTCGCATACCGCGCTGCCGATCGTGAGGTGGACACACTTAAAATAGATTTTTATCTTGCAGAGACCTTTTATCTGCACGAGCTTTCATGGTGCTTTGTTATTGTTATGAAAAATTCCCGAGGCTTTTGACAGCACCAAACCAGCTGAGCGTTTTTTGGCACCTCGCGGGTTTGACACAGGGTGGTGCGATTATTTTTTGAGAAATTAGTTTTTGATCTCAGTCAATATTTCACTCCATTTAATCTATTTGTTTTAAATAGTCTAATTTTTGGATGTTGGCTGACAGCATATTTAATCTAAATTATGGAAAAAATTGTTCACCAAGATTTTCTGTTTTTGCGCTGTCAATCGTATCGGAACTGTCAAACTGCACGCTGTCACGAAACAACAACATCTCCCGTGTTGTTTAATTTTGTTCCGTAATTTTCTAAACAAATTGTGCAAAGATGTCCGTGAAACACACCACAGAAAAGGCATTGCAAATGCTACGGACGCTGCCTCGCGTCACAATCGGAAACATTCGCGATAATCCACAGTCCAAGCAAAACGTGAGTCTTTGAGGCCGGCTCAAAATCAACCTACTCTGCCGGTGCTTTTACATAATCAAAACAATCGCTTTGCCCGGTTCCCTCTAAACCCCTTTTTGCAGGTAAAACGCGGCCGTGGCCAACACGGTGGGGACAAGCATGGTGCGGGCAATAAAGGATCCGGCCAGCGACAGAACTACATGCGCCTGGGCTATGAAACGGGCAATACACCGTTCTATATGCGCTTCAAATACGAACCGTACTACAAAGGGCACCACCTGAAGCGCGAATACCCACCGATTAGCCTGCACCAGCTGCAGAAGTTGATCGACACGGACCGGCTCGACAGCCGGGCGCCGATCGATCTTACCACCATCTGCAACACGGGCCTGTTTGAGATCCGACCCGACCGGCTGCACCACGGTGTTCAGCTGACCGACGTCGGGGCGGACGATTTCCGTGCAAAAGTCAACATCGAGGTGCAGCACGCCCCGGAATCGGTTATTGCCGCGATCGAACGGAACGGAGGTGTAATTCGTACCGCCTACTACGACCCGCACAGCCTGTACGCGGTGGTGAACCCGAAAAAGTGGTTCGAGAAGGGTGTACCCATTCCACGGCGCATGCTACCGCCCCAGGACGCCGTCGAGTACTACACGGACGCATGCAACCGGGGCTATTTGGCCGATCCGGAGCGCATCAGCCAGGAGCGGTTGGTGTTGGCACAAAAGTATGGCTACACGCTGCCGAAAATCGAGGACGATCCGGACTACGCGATGCTGGCGGAGGCGAAAGACCCGCGGCAGATTTTCTTCGGCCTCAATCCGGGCTGGGTGGTGAGCTTAAAGGATCGGGCAATTGTCAAGCAAAAGTAGAGAAGTGTAGTGAGGCAGTTGGCGCGTGCAGTTGACGGTTAGTTTCGTGTCGGAATACATACATCACGTATTTCGAAGGAAATAGCATTTCTGGAATGGTTCATTTCTATCCGAAAGCGTATAGTGGCGTGTGTGAACATCTCCATGTCGACGTACTTCAGGAAGACGTTAGCCGAAAACTAAGTATCAATGGTGGTTGTGAAGCTAAGACGCCTACTAATTAAGCCTGGTTGTTATGATTCCTCTGGATATTCATTCTCTTCTTTGCCCATGGTTGCCTTTTTCTTTCCACTATTTTTTTAATAGAAAAACAAATCTTTCCTAATAGTAGTTTGTTCGTTTATTTAAAGGTAATTGCTCTATATTTAGCCGAATATCGTTCTATAGCTGATAGTTATGCAATACAATCGATGATTACTGCAATGTATGCAATACTTTAACAAGTTGTGATGCACTTTATAACACTTTACAATGATCGCCTTTATCTGCCTCTTCGCTATCGTTGGAAGAACACCGTCCTCACACCGTTCCATGTAGACTACATTTAAAAACTAAGAAACAACGAACGAGAAGCAATATCCCTCCCAACAAATGTAAGTTTTTAAAAGTTCCCATTCCCTCCCAAAATCGATCGCTTTGGTGGAGCCTAGCTTCCGGTGAAATCTATGATCCCAGCTTTTCTTTTCCCTCTCTGCGTTACTTTAAAACAAACTCTATTCATACCACGAACCGTACCACGATCGCACGCTGGATGGCCATCAGAGTGACGACCAGGACGCTGGCACTGTAACTGCCGGCGAACGCGGCCGTAACTCCCGCAGCACTGCGGTAGCTGTTGATCTCGAGCTCGTCGAAATCGTAGTGTTGCGTGTGGTTGTAGTTGGCAAAGTACCAATCCATATCCTCCCGCTTCCGGATCTCGTTCACACTGTCCGCGCTGTCCGCGTGATGGTGACTCGAGGGCGAAAGGTCGATGATGTTCGGCGAACCGAAATGACGATCGCCAGCGTCCGTTTCGATCTTCGGTACGACGCGGTGCGGCGCGATCGTCCCCGGCGTCGTGTTAGGGAAGTACGGCGTCACGGTGGACGAGACCGGAGCCGGGACCTTTTCGATGGTCGATTTCCCGGGCGGTGGTCTGTGTGGGGACTGCGATCCTGGAGCTATGAGCGCCGACAATGAGGAGGGTGTGTTGCTGGAACTATCGTAGAACTCGCTGCGGGTGGGTGTTCGAGCTAGATCTCGAATCATCGGATTCGGAGTAGTGTAGGCCTTGTTGAAGGCACCGCCTACCACCGTCGATCCAATGGTGGGCGTTGCAAGTTCAATCGAGAGCCGTGTGGTAAGCTCATTGTCGTGCGGCTGCACACCACCCGGTACGTTTGTATTAGCCGACTCACCTTTCACTCCATCGATATCTTCCTCGTCGGCGAGATCCTCCTCCTCGTCGGTGGACGTCTCACCATCTTCATCGTCCTCTTCCATTTCCGAGTGTGGGGGCATCGCTCCTCCAGAGGCGTTAACCTGCACTGCAGCAACCTTATCGATCACCTCCTGTCTCCCCGGGATGTGATGTGTGATTCCGTCCACAAAGTACGGCGCACTGTTGTGCGATGGTTTTATCGTCGCTTCGAACTTGTTCTGCTGCAGGTAGCGCGTCGGTTCGGTTACGAGCGGCACTCGCTCGTTGAACTCCGACGGCCACTTGCCCGGCGGTTCGTGCGTGTAGTTCTGATTGATCACCTTCAGCGTCGGATCCGTGATCGGTGTGAACCCACCGACCGTACCGGGGAGCATCGGCGTGAAGCCACCTTTCTGGACATCCACCGGAGGCTGCTGTTGCCTGTTGTATGATGTCTGGAAGTACGGCCGATAGAAGAGATTGTTCTCGTTGGTAGCGCCGGCATTCTTGTCCAGCGGGTCAGTTGGAGCTTTGAGCGTCACCGTGTCAGTATTGCCGCCGTCCTGCCTGAAGATGGTACTCTGCTCCGGTTCGCCCTGCTTGTACACCTGCACGCGTCCCTTCGCGCGCGTTCCACCGGACGCACGGTTATTTGCATTCCGGCCCGCTCCGCCGAACATTTTGCCAATGTTTAGGCTCGGTATGGGCAGCCCGAAAAAGGTGAACGGTGAGCCAGAATCTGGCACTCCACCCGGTGGTGGTGGTGCTCCCTGCGGAGGCCGCTGGAACTGGTTGAACTTGTTGTTGTTGAAATCGACAAAGTTGGTGCTAAAGTTTCGCTTCGCATCCGGATCTTCGGCGAAAGGAGTTACGTTGTACCGCTGACCGTTCGCCAGCCGGGTATCGTTCAGTGCGTTCGGGTAGTCGACGTACTGATCGTAGAAGTAGTCGCTATCGCCCGGAGACGGTGATCCTGGGTGGAACGGTGGTGTTGGACCAGGGGGAACCTCGTAGTTCTCCGACCCACCGCACTCATCGTAATCGAGCGCTCGCACAAACACATCGCCATGATCGTTAGTCAGCGGATGCTCACCATGATGTCCCGAAGCGGTCCGAGCTCCCGATTGACATTCGGTGCGAGACAATCTCATATCCAGCAACATTTTACCATCCCTACAGCGTGGACCAGGATAAAGACTTCGGCTCTCCTGCAACCAAGCCATATACCAGAGCATGTCACAACTGCAGTCCAGCGGGTTACCTGCAAGATGGAACAGAACAAACACGTATCTATGGAAAGTCCAAAACTTAAAGGCTTCACTCCACTTTTCCTACCATCGACATCCAGTATGGCGATGTTGGTACGCAAACTCCGGAAGATAGGCTCCGGCACACGGGACATCTGATTGTTTCGCATACTGAGCACCCGCAGCCGTGGCATCGTTGCAAACGGTTCACCCTGAATGCCGCAGATTTTATTGTTGTCCAGCTTCATCTCCACCAACCAGTCTAGACCACGCAGTGGACTCGGTGTAATCTTGCGGATGCTATTGCCCGTGAGATCCAACACTTCCAGGTTCCGAACACTTCGCAGACCAACGCTGTCGAGACTTCGGAATTGGTTCGCCGACAGATTGAGGTACACTATCGAAGGCGAACGATAGAAGCTGTACGGTGAGATGTACCGTAAGTTGTTCTGCTGGAGGTGGACAGCCTGTGACGGAGAGATAAAGAAGAGGTATAATAATGCCCAAATGAACCATCAAAGAAAGCCAACCTGCAAACTGGGAAGATCCTCAAACACGCGATCTTTCAGCTCCGACAGCTTATTGTCCGCCAGAACCAACTCCTGCAGCTCCGGCAAGTTCCTTAACGAACCGTGCTCCAGCAGCGTAAGCTCGTTACTCGAAAGATCCAGGTACTGCAGCAACGGAAGGTTCCGCAGCGAACCCTGATGCAGCTGATTGACCTTGTTGTTGGAAACCTTCAACTCCTCCAGATTGCGCCACGACACAAGCACATTCGGTGACAGCTCCGTCAGCTGATTGAAGCTAACATCGAGCTCCCGTAGTTCCGCCAACCCCGACAGCGATTCCGGCAGTTCGCGCAACTGATTCGACGAAAGATCCAGCGTCTGCAGCGATCGACTGTTACGGAACGCTTTGGACGATATTTCCACGATGCTGTTACGCGACGCATCAAACTGCTCGAGCAGTGCGTTACTATCGAGCAGATTGTCCACCAGCACCTCGATCCGATTGCCCTGCAGGTTAAGTTCGCGAAGGTTCTCCAGCGGACTGAAGCATCGTTCGTGTAGCGCCAGGACCCGATTGTCCTGCATGTTCAGTATCTCCAACCGAGCCAGCCCCGAGAGACTTCCGTCGTCGACGGACTGGAGCTGATTGCGTGCCAGACTGAGGATGCGTAGCTGTGGCGTCGGCTTGAAAACGGCACGCGGTAGACGCGTCAGCTGGTTGCCGCTGATGTCCAGCATGCGCAAGTTGGGCAGATCCCACAGCTGGCTCGCCGTGGTCGGTGGCGGAAGCTGCGTTATCTTGTTGCCGTGCAGATTAATCCTCTCCACTGCCACCGGCAGCCCGGGAATGAACTCCTGCAGCTTATTGTTGCCTGCGTCCAGCTCGAACATGTGATTCAGATCGCGAAACGTGGCGGAATGGAGCAGCGTCAGCTCGTTGAACGATATGTTGACCGTCTCCAGCATCGGCGTGTGGCTGAAGGCGGCTGCATCGATCACGGACAGTGTGTTGCCGCTAATGTCCAGTCGCCGAAGAGACGGCACCCCCACCAGCAAGTTCGGGTCCATCCGGCGGAAGTTGTTGTACGATATGTCGATTCCCTTCAGACCGGGCAGATTCCAGAACGGCATCGGCAGTTGATCGTGCAGTGAGTTGTTCTGCAGGCGAAGTTCGCGCAAGCCCGGCATCGCCATAAACGCGTCACGTTCGATCATGCGAATGCGGTTCTGGTTGAGATACAGCTGCTCCAGTGTTCCATGTCCTCGCAACGCGCCAAACGGGATCGCCTCGAGTTTGTTGTGGCTCAGATCGAGGAAGCGCAGCATCGGCAACGCATCGAGCAGCGATCGTAGCTCCTCCACGCGGCCGATCTCATTCTGCTGTAGGTGCATCATTTCGACACCGCTTCCCGATGCCTGCAGGAACGACTCGGGATGTACGCGCCGCAGATAGTTGTTCTCCAGGTGGACCAACTTCAAGCTGGGCGTCCGATGGAAAGCACCGTGGAATATCTCCGTGATGCCATTGTCGTTTAGGTACAGCTCTTTCAGTGACGGCAAATCGACGAAGCTGCCTTCGTTCAGCTTCGATATCATGTTACGATCCATACGCAGCACCTGCAGATTGTGGATATCCTTAACCGCACGCCCGATCATTCCCGCATCCGTGATCTTATTGCCCGACATCTGAAGCGTTTTCAGCGACGGCAATCCCACGAAGGTGCGCAGATGCACCCAGCTAATGCCGTTCTCGGAGAGGTTAATCAGGTTCAGCTTCGGCAGATCATTGAACAGGCCCGCCTCGAGCCGGTTCAGGCTACCGCTACCCGTTACGTGCACCGTCTCCAGGCTCGTCAAGTCACGGAAGTACTGCGGTGCCAGCTCGATCAGCGATCCGCTCTGCACGTTGATGTAGCGCAGCTTCGGCAGGCCGGAAAAGTCCGGCAGTCGCTTCAGGTTCTCGCTCTGTATGGTGACCGCCTCCAGTTTGCGCATGCCGGTCAAACTGTCACCCGGGATGCTGCGCAGGTTGCGCTCCACGATGAAGATCTCCACCAGGCTCTTGTCGAGATCGTTAAGCCACCCGTTCGATAGCCGCTCCAGCCCGTTGTGCCGGAGCATCAGCCGAAGAATGTTGAGCGGCGCGAACGTTCGTCCCGGCAGCGAGGGCAGGAAGTTGTTCTCCAGAATTAGCTCGTCGATCGGTCGGACGATGGATTTCGAGACCGCCTTAAGGCCCATCAAAACACGCGGCAGATCGCTATGGGAACACCTGCAGGTGGAGCGAGAGAGATATTGAAGACAGGAGAAGGTATTCCAACCACGTTCCAAAGTTTCTCACCATATCTGTATTTCACTGCCGCGTTGGGAGCACCTGCACGGCAGTATGATATCCTGCGGTGGACATATTGTATCGCGCTGTGCTAGCACCGACGACAGGATGCAGCTTAGCACTAACAGCATGCAAGCGGCTCGAGTCATCGCTCCTATTCGCCTCGAATGATAACGCTCTCCACGTGCCGTTGTAGGCGCCATCTCCCTGGACCGCTGTCGCACTCTGGTCCGATCCAACATCGCGCACTTCGCTCAGCAACAGCAAACCGGGTGGAAGGTCATTTTCCGTTTCAGTTCCACTTTCGCTTTTTCACCGTTCCTGCCAGAT